>MAYD01768781.1:0-18104 GCA_001909325.1 Ruellia speciosa
TTTTATCGTCAGTAAATTATCACGTGGTGTCCGCTTTTTGATATGCCTTAATGTCGGTACGAGACAAGTGATAACTGTCGCTTGCTCGATGTCCAACCGGCTTTCCCAAGTTACATGCGATTCCGTATTACATGCGAGATTCATTTAACCGAATGATATGCAGGCACGTAAACACATATAACAGATATCGCAGGGAAATAAAAAATAACCGTACGAACTAATAGGTATAATAATCATAAGGAAAATAAATACGCCACGTAAATAAATTCCTAGACTTAGACGCCTAAGTCATATGCCAAATACGGGTCTTATGGTTGCCCAGTGTAGTCCGTACCGTTATCAACTGTCTTCTGAATCTTCCTTTAACTGTTTAATCCCGAATTCGGATACCGATTGCCAACTGATCACGCGGTACTAAATAATATGTAATTTGGCACAACTGAAATTAATTACCGCGGTAATTAATTTATCTCAAGAGCACTTAATTAATTTAATTCAATTAAATTAAGTGTCCAATAAATTCATCAAGACCCAATTTAATTTTATTCCTTGAAATTAAATTGAGTTGGCCCAATTAAATTTAATTCAATTTAATTTACAAGGCCCATTTGCCAATTCTTGCAAAATGACCAATTTTGCTCATTTCTCCTTGTGCTCATATCCGCACAGCTGCTGCTGTGCTGAATTCAATTTTTGCCCAAGTCATTTTGCTCATTTTGACTTTGTCAAAGGAATTGTGCTCATTTTTCCCCAATTCACAGTTCATGACCGAATGAGTCATCACTTTTGATCAATATTTTAATTTCCCCATCAACCACTCTCACGGTTTTGAGGAAGGCTTTTAGACAATCACACTCAATCTTCCATATATTAAGGAAATTGAATAAAAAAGGCTTCTTGCTCATGAACTGGATGAATTTGTCCAAGAACAAGATGAAGGTTCTCAAGAACATTCATCAATCTTTTTATGTTCACAAAATCTGTCATTTCGCTGATTACTGTTCACTGCTTCAGTTCTCATTTTCTGCCATTCTTGTGCAATTTCACAGCTCAATATCAACTGAAAATTCATGTTAAATTCTGCTCATAATCTGAAATCAAGATGCTTACACAAGCTGATCAAATTCTGAACCGAAATTCCAAGAAGAAACCCACTGTTGGCTGAAATCTGTCAAAATGCACAATCTGGCATTTGTGACCAGTTTTCCAAATTAACCAAATTGAAATCCTTTTGGATAGAAAGACTCACCATGCAATAGGGAACCCAAATCCACAAGAAAATCTGAATTCCGATCACGGACGAGCAGTAATCCGAAGCTTGATATTTTTGGTCTTATGGATATTTTGAGCAGAAGGTGTTCTTGAGGATGAAGTGATAAAAATCACACTCTGACCAAGCCCCTTTATTTATAGGCAAAGGATCCCATGAATAAAGACCAAGTCAAAATCCTTCAATTGGAATGAATAAAAATTCAATTTCCGCTCATAAAGGTGTCCATGCACGAACAGTAGTTCGGACATACTTAGAATGCCATAATCTATCAGATGGCATGCCATGTCCGCTCATTTTCGCGGATTCACGTTTTTGTCCGCTCATTTTTCCGCTCATAATGTGCGGACATTCCGCTCATGTGCGGACATTTTCCACGCATTTTGCCTTGGCGAGATTTCTGCTCATTTCTGCCAAAACGCTCATTTCCGAAAATGTCCGCTCATTTCCATCTGTCCGCTCATCTGCGTATTGTCCGCTCATTAAGTACGGACAAACGTGCGGACATTTCTGCATGTGCGAACATTTCTGCCAAAGTGTGAAAATTTTTACGCTGCCAAAATTTTTCTAACACTTTTACGGCTGAGCCCGTTCTTACCATTCTGAATCCATTCTATTTGGATTCCTTTATCCTTAATCAATTTAATCTACATCAAATTGACTCTTCTCATCTGAATTTATTTTCCTTATCTGAATTTTTGAACGTCGCCCCCAAATCCTGTTGGGCTTGGATTGTTCAAACTCGCTGTCGGGCTATGGAAATTAATTCTAACACATTAATTCCATCTTGTTTAGCCCAATTAATATTTTCCGCACTCTTGAAACTAATTATTTCCAATAATTAATTTTGCGAAAATTTTTTTCTCATTTTCTGTCGCCGGAATCACTGTACCGGTAACATGGGATGTTACACTGAAGCTGCTTCCTCCTGCTTTATTCTTCATTATCGCATAACCTTTAATATCGCATCTCGCATCCTGCAAGATGCGATTTTCATGCGTAATGCAAATCTGCTTCAGTCTGATCGAGCCTCGCATCTTTTAAAAGATGCGTAATGCGATTCCATTGCATGGCTCGATTCCACATTGTTCATCTATTCAATATTTCCACACTTCATCAATTCTGAATTTCACTTTCTTGAATAGTTCCCATAGCCATTTATTTATTTAATTATATTCTGAATATAATTAATTTCTTGGCTATTTTTAAATGTAATAAATTAATTTCTTATCTTGAAATTAATTTATTTATCACACTAGATTAATTTTTCTCAATTCAAGGTAATTAAAATTAAGCTCTTCCACACTTCAGTTTATTATACCTCAAATTTAATTAATCCGTCTGATTTATGAATTCTTCATTTTTCATAATTCACTCTACGGTAATTTATCTGAAATTACCAGGCCTCTGATTTCTGATGCTGACAATGTCGAGTCACCAATTCCTTTCCGATCCCTTTTTCCGCATTCTTAATTAATTATCTTCCATAATTAATTCGCCAAAAATTCTTACTGAATTTCAGGGATTTTTAACTGTTAATTCGGTTTAAATCTGAATTAATTTCCCACTGTAATACGGGGTATTACAACGGGGAGCAATGCCGGCATTCGATCCCACTATGTCATGCAATAGATGATGGCACTGCACGCACAGACTTTACAGATCCTGCAGAACCTGCAGACTACCGCAGCTCAGGCCGCGGTCAGGCCCGAGCCACCAGTTCACCCAGTTCAGCCGCAAATCGACTATGTGGACTTGGCCACCAGACACCAGCCGACGAATTTCGTAGGGGGAACCGATCGCTTGGTTTTTTACGACTCAGTTTATCAGGTCACTAGGGTATTTCAGAATATTGGGTGCCCGAATGACAGAAAGGTGTTCGTTGCATCGCAGTACCTAGTTGGGGCAGCCCTACACTGGTAGAGGGCTAATGAGACTTTACCGATGGCTAGACTGGATTTCGGTTGAGAGTAGTTTAGGGATGCATTGAGGTCCCGTTTCTTCACATCGCAGATGTTGAGCGCCAAGAGGCGTGAGTTCTTGGGTTTAGTTCAGGCTGACGACATGATAGTGACCGCGTACCATCATCGTTTCACCAAGTTGCTGAGGTATGCACTAGAGTTAGTACCCACTGAGGCAGATCGGGTGCAGCGATTTATTGATGGCCTGAAGACCGAGATTAGAGCTGGATATGGGTTTCTTGAGCATGCCTCCCTGTCCTTTGCATTTGATCAAGCTCTATTTATAGAGCGGGGCAAGGCTGATGAGTGCCAAATTTGGCAGAACAGGAAGAGAGAGCGCTTGGCCCGACAGAATATGGACCAGAAGGACGGTGGACGCCCGAGGTTCGATGGGGCTCGAACTGATGGAGTGGTTGGCTGAGGGGAAGGCCTGGTTGGGGGAAGAGGTCATAGTGATGAGGGGCAGCCTCGTGTGCCGGTGCAGGGGCCGATGCGATGTTGGACTTGTCAGGAGGTTGGTCATCGCAGGAAGGATTGGTCGCATGGCCAGCAAACGGGCAGCCACAAAGAATGATTGTGGCAGACAGATTCAGGCAGGTCGTGGGGGCTGCCTAAATGTGATTGAGTGAGCGGATGCGGACCGAATGTGATGATGTGTTGGTGGGTATAGTTGTAGTTTCCTTTTCCTTTATTATTATTACTCGTATTATACGCTCTTGTGGGTTCGCGAGGACTAGGCTTATGATATTCTTGTTGCTAATGCCTTAGGATCTATCATTGTTGCGACTCATCCTGCTTTTGTGCTATTTGACTCTGGAGCATCGTGCTCTTTCGTAGCTTCTGACTTTGTGCGTAAGCACGGGTTAGGGCCGTTGGTCCACATAGGATGCCTCTTTCTTTACCCTCGGGGGAGATCCGAGAGTGCGATTAGTTACTGCCTGAGGCCATGGTGACCATCGAGGGCCGAGATTTCAGGGCCGATCTCGTGGTGTTTGGTTTGGAAGAGTTCAATGCGATCCTTGGCATGGATTGGCTGGCACGCCATCATGCACGTCTGGACTATGGTATTCCACAGATTTCTTTCAGAGACCCGCACAGTACATATGTTTCATAACGTCATTTACCTTTTGAGCCTGATATCAATATTGTATCTTCCTTGTCTATGGCTTCACTATTGCACATGGGCTATCCTGCATATCTATGTCAGGTGCACGATCCCAGCTGTCTCTGATATTCCGATCGTTTCTAAGTTTGGGAATGTTTTCCTCGATGAGATTCCGGGTCTTCCACCTGTTCGAAAAATCGATTTCACTATTGAGCTTGTGCTTGGCTTTGTTCCTATCTCGAAAGCACCTTATGGCTCTGGCTGAGTTGAAGGAGCTGAATACACAATTGCAGGAATTGTTGGAGAAACGATATATTCAACCTAGTAGTTCACTTTGGGGCGCACCTGTTTTGTTTGTTAAGAAGAAGGACGAGAGTATGAGGATGTGTATAGATTATAGAGGATTGAATCAAATTATAGTGAAGAAAAAATATCCTTTGCGTCACATTGACGACTTGTTCAACCAGTTGAATTTGATTTCGACAAGTATTGAATTCTGTAGGCTCATCTGAAGTTGGCTGTTTCATTCAGCAGTTTAGGGTTTTCTCCCATTTTGCACCAAGTGTTCATCCGACCAAATCTACCAGGCAAGGGGTTTTTCTTACATATTTAGGATCCTTAGATGTTACTCTCATGATCTGGAAAATTTGGCACGAAACCGTGAAGTTTTGAGTGTCGCGGTCGTTCCCGCGATCGACCTTAGACCGCGGCAACTGACCGCGAGAGATCCCTGGATCGCGACCGAGAGTGTCGCCGTGGTGGGGTGACCGCGGACCTGACCGCAGGCACCTACACTTTTCCATATTTTTCTTCTACTTTAACATTGTGATGTGTATTGACTGATATTCCCTTATTTTATCCACTTGCGTACAACAAGAACCTAGTGTTTTACGTTAGGGATCATTTGACTGGGTTATGAATTTACTGTTTGGCTCGTTTGGCCGGTGTAACATAAATACTTTGGCCCGGTTGGCCTAGAATTGATACATTTGATTATAAAGGCCCCGTTTGGGCAGTGTATACGATGATTTTGGTATTGATGATGACTATGCGTATGATTTCCGCCTAGACTGGGTGAGGCCCCGTGTGGTTAGGCTGTGAGGTGGGTTTGGACTGATCATGTTAGCGATGCTTGTGGTTTTACTTGGAATAAACCCCTTAGGAAGATTTAGTTGCTTATTTTCGGTACAACTGTGAACGATGACTACTGACGCGTGAGTTGTGAAACCCTCAAGGTGGCTTTTATAGTATGTGCGAGGTGCATACTAACAGTATCTGCGCATGTGATTTGGCCCGTGTGATGCCACGGTGTCCAGTGTGTATGATGGATTGGGACGCGGTCCCCTGCGCTTGTGTCGCTGTGATACCCGGCATATGGGAAGGGTCTTGAGCGAGTTGAGAATGAGCTCATTAGGATAGATGCGCGCCAGACACGTATGTGTTGCATTTAGGTTAGATAGGTGGACATTAGGATTCATGCATCACTTGCATCACATCATTTATTTATTTATTTACCAACTGTTAACTGAACGTCTGGTATGGGACGGGTGAGTTGGTTAATGGTCAAGCTTTCTATTTATCATTATTATGCCTGCCTGTTATTTTGGGGGACCCCTTGCTCAGCATATGCTGACCCCCGTGTATGTTGCGTGTCTCTTAGGTACAGATGATCAGGCATGAGCATCTGGGGTGGGGCGAGCGGACTGTAGATAGGCTCTTTTGTTATGTCATCATGACTGTTGACTATTTTTTTTATTACTAGTACTGTACTAGGCGGTGGGTGTGCGAAGTTACTTATGTATTTTGACTGGTGTGTATGTGACTCAATGGACGTAATTGCATGTTATCTATAATTTACTATTTTCCCTATCTGAAAACACTTAATCAAGAATTGGAAACCTTATGTGAATTGCTTGTTTATGTAGTTTGAGTCTTACCAGCCTTGTACTAATGAGCCTAAGTTAATTGGCCACTAATTTAGGTTAGCTAGTACGGCGCGGCGCACCCACTGGGAAGGTGGGGGCGTTACAGAGGGAGCCACATTCCTTGCCATGTCTCCTTAACCTAGCCATAGGTGAATGTACAGCATATCCATGTTTCATCATCCTCGCTGCACAACGAGCAGAGTGGTTGTGATGCTAAATGTTGATCAAAGTGAAGCTTGTTTATCGGGAGGATGCATTTAGCAATCATCCAGGTGAAGAAAACCAAGACCAATGCTCTCCCTATCATCATTATCGCGTTCTAGCAACTAATAATACCTCGATGCAATAGAGTAAGTTCCTACCCAGTTTCCTTTCCAAACCCATCCATCTACCACATCCCACTAAAGAATAAAGCAGGCACTTCAAATGCTCTCCTCTACTTTCGTCGGGAGCATTGTTCTAGTTCTTCCAAGTGCCATGTTCCATCCCCAACAACTCATTCACTTTAAATTTAGTATCCTAGAAATCCACAAATGGGACTTGGCATGCTAGGATGGTCTAACTATTGTGCCAAGAAGCATATCAAAAGGAACCATTATCATCCCCAATCCATAGCTAGAACCTTATACTCAAAATAACACTCTCTTTAGAGATAAATCTCCATATCACTGATCCCTTGGCATCATCAGGGACAAATGAGTTATCCTTCTTAAAGGATAAAGCTTTGCAAAGCCTCCCCCATAGTTTGTTGTTATCATGTAGTAAACCACAGACTAGTTTTCTGAGCAATGACGTGTTTATCGCCCTTGCTCTGTGAATACCCAGTCCACCTCTCTGGCAGGGTAAAGATATGTCCTCTCACTTTACTAGGTGAATGCCCTTCCCATTTGCTTCTTTCCAAATAAAGTGCATAAGGCATCGATCGATCTCCTTGAAAATGGCTTTCGGAAACCACATTAATTATATGAAATAACTAGGAAGTGTAGAAAACACTGATCAAGCCAGCTTCACTCGGCCTGAATTATTAAGCATATTTTGCTTCCATTTGCCCAACTATCTCTGCATGTTTTCAAGTATAAAAAGGAAGTTTAAATTCTTCACCCTTCCATGAATAACATGAAACACAAAATATTTCCGAAGATTGTTAGTGAACTAGTCTCCCAACAATTATGCTTTTAAATATTTGTCTTCATTCGACACAGCCCAAGAAGCGAATGCCTTGACTTGGTAGGATTCACTTTAGCCCAGCCTGGCCAAGTTGCAAATTTCATGAGAACACTAGCCATCGTTTCCATAATGTCCTTAGTTGCTTTCGAGAATAGAAGTAAGGCATATGCAGAAATCAAATGGAGGTACCACTTGCGGTGGGTTAACCATCAACCTTCATCGACTTTAGTTTAGATAGTTAGCATCAAATTATTGATCACGAACAGGTAGGGGAAAGTGGGTCTCCCTATGAAAACCCTTCCCAGGTATAAACTCAAGGAGTTTTTGGCCATTCCAATGAATGGAATATGCTAGGGAGGTAAGACAGAACATAATAAGCTTCCATGTTGTCTGTGGTATCTGCATATTCAAGAGACAAGTATATAAAAAAAAGACCTAGTTAACCGTATCGTAAGCTTTTTCCAATTCAACTTTTAGGGCTATAACATGCTTGCGACTGGCTTTTTTCTTCATGCTCAATACAACCTCTTGGAGGACAATGGAAAT
This sequence comes from Ruellia speciosa, assembly GCA_001909325.1. Classification (NCBI taxonomy): domain Eukaryota; kingdom Viridiplantae; phylum Streptophyta; class Magnoliopsida; order Lamiales; family Acanthaceae; genus Ruellia; species Ruellia speciosa. The sequence continues at coordinate 7,975 of MAYD01768781.1, forward strand.
ATCAATCATACCCCAGTCTGAGAGGAAGGCTAATTGATGGGGTCTAATAAAGATGCATGATGCACGAAATTTGAGCTCTCGCTTTACCGCAAGTATACAGTTGTTGTATCAAGAAATTTATAATCGGTGTTTGAGTAACGGGTCGTATCCGTAGGGAATTAAAGTATATTCATTCAGACTTTGCAAATCATTTATTCTTGTAAAAATCTTGTTTTAGTTTTCATGGTAAAAAATAATTGTGGTGAAAATGAAGTATTCTAAACTACATAAAAAGAAAATGAAAATTAGAGTTTTCACAGTTCTAGGAAGCATGTGTTCATCATACTTCATCTCATCATCATGATTTTAAAGATTTTCGGGAAGCTTGCTCATACACGCTTCATTCACTTTTTCTAAAAACAAGTTTTATGTCTGTCTCCCGACATAACATAAATTAAGTTGTTGAAAGTTTCCAGATTCAATTCCCTTAAAAGGTACTTTAAATCATTTAGTTGTGCATTCTTATGTTATCTCCCAATTTTATGCATAATATACAAAACTGCATCCAACAACTTGTAATGTAAATACAAACATACATCAAGTAACTTAAATAAAATAAACAACAACAAAATAATTTAAGAAATAGATGTCTAGTGCATTAAAAATGAAGTACACAATTCATTGATAATGTACTATCATTTTTGCAAGCCTTTTTTCCAAATCTGTACAAATTCAGATTTTCATTTATTCCTGCAATAATCTCGTTAATGATAATAAAGTGCTTCAATAATTTCCTATGGAATTTCCCGATTTCTGATAGGATTAAAATAAAGAATAACAATCTGGAAATTGAGTTGTTTAAGAAAAAGTCTTGGTATTTCTTCAAGTTTACTTAAAATTACCTATTGTCATGTTAAAAGAAATTGAGATAAAGAAGTGTATGAGAAAAGTTTGGATTTATTTGATGATTTTCAGAAAATATACAAAAAGAATTCATTACCGATGTTAAAAATGAAGAACATAAAATTGAAGAATAAATATGCAAAGGCATTGCATAATAGTTCCTGCAATGCATGGGTTAGAATCTGTTGACTCTGGAAAAATCAAGATGCTCATAATAATGATTGGTTACCCGATTGGGTTGTGAAAAGCTGTTGGGATCGAGCCTAGTTGAATTGTGATAACCATACGTTGTTTGTTGGTAGCCATAATCATACTTTGGCTGTGGATAGTCATATTCGTATGCCGACTATGAATAGCTATTGGAATACGAATTGAAAGACATGTAGAAAGATAAAAGGAATTCAAGGTAGTCTTTGAATCGTAAAATGAAAAGCATGCATTCAAAATATCTCTTGAACGGTAAAATAAAACTAAACTAGAAAGATTGATCTCAGCAAATCGGGCTTGTTTAATTGATTAAGAAATGAAAATACATGTACAACATATGTTTCATTCATAGGTTGCTAGAAAATTTAAAGGGTCACATCCTTTCTACCAAAAGACAACTATTCAAAGGTTCGTTTTTTTGTCCATCAAAAGGGTACCTATTCATGCCAGGAGACACCACGTCATTTAATTCGGACGAGTCAAACACTCAATCTAACTTTATCGGGCTCCAATCGGACATTCATTTGGGCTTTATCGAGCTTTGATCGATACTCAATCAGACTTTATCAGCCTTCAATCGGACACTTAATCGGACCAGATTACATAGTCAATATATTCACTTCAATAGCACCATATTGTTAATTTAAATAAAATAACCATTATTTTGACCAAAAATATAGTAAAATATAGCATATTTTACTGTGTTAACATAGCCCCCCGTTTTTATTGGTTGAAAACGCGAGAAGAAAATTAATGAAAGCTTGAGAAATCAGGCCATGAAATTACCTATTGTTTGTAACACCACAGAAGGTCACAACTTTGTTAAAGGCAGAAACGGGGCATCGCTATCAGTATATCCCAACTTTATGGGGTAATATTCTTTAGGACAATCTATAGAAAGCTCCCCTTCTAGATAATTTTCCATATGGTGCCCCTCTGGGGGATGGTGGCTTCCAAGATACTCAATATCACCAAGAAAATTTATTGAGTGGTCATTCGCGAGGAGTTCCTCAACATTGTTGGAGATTGAATGGTCATCTGTGGGGAATTCTTCAGTAGTATCATTCTTCACGGTTGCCACAATAATGGAAAGTGTTTTTGCCTCATCGAGAAGAGGGTCCTTGTTAGCATCTTCTTCTGCAGAAGACTTAGAAGACTCAGAAGACTACTAATATCATTAGGATGGGAGGATGCGGATACGACGTGTTGTAGTACATTCTTTATACCCTTTTCAAGCTCCTTATGTATTACGCGTGTCAAATCTTCAGATAACTCCTTAAACTCCAATGCATCTCATCCAACAATTTATCATGTTTGAAACAATTATATTTTGTATTCTCACTGCAGTACCATTGCCTAGAAGAAAGAACAACTGGTCGGCCTTGGATTGCAAAAACTCCAGATTGCATATGTGGAAATGAATCTGTTTGTAATACCCCAAATTTTTAGATCTGGTTTAGGCCTCATTAATTAATTTAAACGGGAATAAACGGCCCAATAAATTTCGATTTAATGAATTTAATCTTGGAATTTAGTATTAATTTGGGGGAAGTAAAACTTGATATCCTTTTTGGCTAATTAAATTTGAAAGAATTTAATTAGCATGTTAACGGTAATAATTCAGATATCCGAAATTTTTATTAAATGGTCGGATGTGTTATTTAATTATGACCTGGTAAAATTTGAGTTTATAATTATTTACATGTGAGAATTTAAATAAATTAATAGGGGCGGTAACTGGAAAAGTAATTTATCCGGATGCGATATAATTGACATGAGTAATAAATTAATTTTTGGTGGAGAAAACCCGGAATTAAATTAACTGAGATAAGATGCAATTAATTGAAACCCACTTATTAATTAAATTATAAGAGGGGGGCGACAGTAATAAATATAATGCAGAAGGTGACATTTAGTGATTGTAAATAAATATAATGCAGAAGGTGACATTTAGTGATTGTAAATAAATATAATGCAGAAGGTGACATTTAGTGATTGCAAATAAATTAGTGATGAATAGTAAAGTAATGATTACTTGGTGTAATTGATCAAAATTAATCAATCGAGAATCTCATATCGAGTTTGATAACATGAAATTGGGGGGCGGCAATTCGCAGATTTTTTTCCATTACTAGTGTTATTATCGCAAGTTTGAAGTGAAAGTTCTAGGGGGCTGCATTTAGTGATGTTCATTAAATTAAAAGACGCGATAGAGGGGTACGAAACACGCGATATTAGTCATTCATTATGGATCATGCGATGCGGGGTCTTTTAATTTGAAATATACGATAGTGCTTAAGAAATTCACGATACACGATAGTGAAGTCAAAATTCACGATACTCGATGATGAAGCAGCAAATTCTCGATCCTCCTTCTGCAACACAAATACTCGATTTCACCTACTAAATACACGATTCTTCTTTATCAATTGTAATACACGATACTCGATCATTCCACACCAAAATACACGATAGTGCGCAGGGGGACATGATACTCGATACTCGATATTCCCTCTTCAAATTCCCTTTTTGCCAACACTCGATACTGCTCTATTATAAATAAACACACGATACTCCTTCTCTCCTCAGATACGCAATAGAGCATGGGCACCCTAAATTGATTTTTCTAAATTAATCATTTATTCAGAAATTAAAGTAAACCCATTTACTAAATACCACCCGACTCAAATCTGTTTATATATATGTACCCAACCCTTCACCTAGGGTTTGTGTCTCCAAAATATTTTCTTCTCCATATTGCTCTCAGTTCTAGTAAGGTTGTGCATCGAGACTTTATTTCCATCTTCAGTGAGGTATATCATTTATTTAAATGTCTTATAATCATCTTCCATTATTTATTCTGATGATTTAAAATCTCCATTTATGCAATATAGAGATTTTATGCTGTTAGTAAACTCAAACAAATTTTTGGGAATATTTTCTGGAAATATAAGCCATGAAAATAATGGTTTTGTCATGGAAAATCATTTTATCAAAAGATAAACATGTTCCAATATTATTATATTTTCTAAATGGATTAAAACGAATATTTTACTATTAAACTGGATGAATGAATTTTTGAAGATGGCAAGAGCACTTGAAATATTTGTAAGAACTATTTGAAGATGAGACAAACATTTGAATATGCCAATGAGAACATTTAAGTAGTTTATGAACTGATAAGTGTTATTATACTGGAACTCATATTTTAGGGCCTTCCAATCTGCATCCTTGTGATTTAAAGGTATGTGTTTATTTAGATGTTAATGGGATTAATAAGTTTTACATTAAAAACTTATATTTTGGCATGTAGATGATTTTAACAAATGAGTAAACATCTTTACAATGGTCCCACAATTTTTATGTGGGTCAAACCTACATGTTTTGAAGGAACTGTTCAAAGGCATTATGAACTGGATGAATTTTTATAGGAATAGGTTTGATTCAAAATGATATTGATTCCTAAGTGTTTATAATAAGACAAACTAGTTCATGTCATCTTCTGAAGGCATGCAGGGAGCATTAATTAAATCGTACACATTTGCAGACTTTAATTTAATGCATTGTACTATTCCTGCATGAGATTTGACTTTTCTAAAATTGATAAAGGAAACAAGATCAAGAATTGAGTCTTGGCAAAGACTCGATAATGGCATTGAAACATGCGATAGTGTCTTCTTAATTTAAAATATGCGATAGTGCTTCCTGAATAATCAAACATGCGATATTTGTACTACAAGCCAAACATACGATAGTGCTATCGTATATCTTAAAATATGCAATACGCGATAGTGCCCCTTAAAGAGTGATATGCGATACTCCTCAATGTGCAATTATGCCTTCACATGCGATAATACTGAAACTGGTGGTAGTGCTTCCTAGAATGTAAAACATGCGATACTCAGGCAAGTCAATTTGAAAGCGCGATATGACTAACTGCCACTATGTTATTCCAAATTCACATTTCATTAATAATTATTGTTCATTATTTAATAATAAGACTTAAGGTTTCTAATTAAACTTTAAGCATGATTATTACTCATCCCCTAATTTCAGACTTGGGGAGCTGATTAAAATTTATTAAGGGAAATCTTCTCTAATTATACATTGACATTGTAATTGTCTAAGTCTTAATGACTGCGGGATTTGGATAATTAATTAGGCCTTGTGTGTAGGCTTATTTGATTCTATTTAAAGATCGCGATTGGATCTTGTGTGATGTTTGGTTTATTACTACAAGGCTTTATCAAGACTGTTGATAAAGGTAAGGATTCTTACACTCGGGCAACCATAAGTCCCACTTAAAACGGAGATACCAAATATTATTCGGTCTGATAAATTTAAATAAATAAATGCCTTCATTTATTTATTTATGCATTTATTTACTTCCTTACCGTTGTGGATGAATGAATGGAATGCGGAATATTCCTTATTGGATGATGTGCTTAATTGCATTATGTGACTAAATGAATTTGTTATGTTCACCATGATTGACTTGTGCATATTGCATGCATGCATCTTTGTGCTCGTACGTGAGTATGTTGAGGACGTACTCTCATTCATATCGTATGGGAATGTGTTCTCATGAATCCCTAGAGTTTCACCTCGCTATGGAGCACGCTATGTGGGGGCTGTTCGCATTGTATGCGTTGATGGTGTCCTGAGTGTGCCGTAGTTTGAAGAGTGGCTTAGGGTATTTTTTGAGTTTGTGTGATGTGCGAACCGTGTAAAGATACGGCGTGAGTACAGTATAAAGACACGTAAGCACGACACTCTTGTGAGCTCGTGAGCGTTGAAAGGATACGCCAGGGGGTTCAGAGTTGTCATGATTATGATGATGATTTGATGGATTATGTAGATTGTGTGACTATGACCTTTGCATTGATTTAAAGTGCATATTTCTAAAAGCTGAATACACGACATATTATACTATTGCATGCTTTATAAAATAAACCCTTGGGAGTATATTGAAGATATTCCCATAGGATTCATGCGATTTTCAAATTGCATTAATTAAATTGGATTGTGTGGATCCTTACTTAGTCTTTATGACTAATGGTACTGCTTATGCAATGCAGGTATTAAAGGGCTTGGAGGATCTACCTCTAGCTTTAGACGGACTTGGGAATATTTGGGATTCCCAGGTATTTATGTGAATTGAGGGATCACTTATTAGATTTCCTTTACTGGCTTATTTGATTTACATTCCGCTGCTATTATCTGATTTACTTGAATATTTAATATTTGCTTATTCAAGAAATAATAATCTTGTATAGAGTCGGCTTGTATTTAGTGGCCGATGTCTCGGTGTGAGACCATTCAATTGTAATAGATTAGTCGGCTTGTATTAAATAGCCGAGTCCCGGTTTGGGACAGTTTCTTTTCTTTTCGAACTTTGAACTTAGAATATAATAATATATTATGTGTCTATGTGTTTAGTTATTTTGAGTAACAGAGAGCTGCGATCAGAGGGGACCAATTTCCTGAAAATCCAGCGTACTCTAATAGGATTATAAATGATTAGTTAGCTTGAGCACCAAGCTTATGAGGAGTTAGGCGTAGAACCCTTTGTAAGTTAGGTATGGCGGTAACATTTCCGTACGTGGAAAACGGGGTGTTACGCTGTTATCTTAGTGTAATGCTGATCAGTGTAGGTCGGATTAGGGGGATAGGCATATGACTAGCACTCCCACTGTGGTTGCCATTTATTGACTTTAGAATAATCAACACTCTCATAATAACGATTGGTTACCAGATGGGGCTGTGAGAAGCCGTTGGAATTGAGCCTAGTGGAATTGCGATAATCGTACGTTGGTTGTTGGTAGCCATAATCGTACATTAGCTATGGATAGCCATATTCGTAAGCCGATTGTGAATAGTCGTTGGAATACAATTGAAAAACATGTAGAAAGATAAAAAGAATTCAAAATAGTCCTTAAACCGTAAAATGAAAAGTATGCATTCAAGATATTTATTGAACGATAAAATAAAACTAAACTAAAAGAAGATTGATCTCAGCAAATCGGACTTATATGATTGATTGAGAGGTGGAAATACAATTACAACGTATGTCTTATTTATAGGTTGCTGGAAAATCCAAAGGGACATATCATTTCTACCAAAAGACACCTATTCAAAGAGTTTCTTTTTTTCCTTCAAGAGGTACCTATTCACGCCAGGAGACACCGTGCCATTTAATCGGACTAGTCGAACACTCAATCAGGCTTTATTGGGTTTCAATCAAACACTTAATCAGACTAGATTACATAGTTAATATATTCACCTCAATGCTATTAGGCTGTTAATTTAAACAAAATAGCCATTATTTTGGCTAAAAATACAGTAAAATATAGCATATTTTACTGTGTTAACAGAATTTTACTTCAAGGTGTTCTCAACTCTCGCCGATGAATTGAACTTCTTGTATGAATGTTGGAATGAAAGCTTTATTGCATAAATTCTGAAGATCTTTATTGCTATGTACAATATATACAATGTATATACAACCTTCCTTCTAGTCAAAGCAGAAAAAAAAAGAAGAGAAATTCTAAACTAGTTAAATGAAAATCTGATGCGAGGGTGTTCTTCAATGATTTTCAAATGATCTTGACATGTTGCAGGCATACAGTATTTATATGGAGCCAAAAAGTGTGAATGAAGGGTTGTAACTATTCGCGAAGGGGTGCCTCTAAAAAAGTTTGAAAAATTGCGGTCTAAGTATTTTTGGCGCAAAATAGCGCCAAAAAGTGAGAAATGGCATCAATGAGTACAGTAGCACCAACAACAAAATTAATTATGGCAAAGTTTTCAGTGATGGTGTTAAAACAACGCAAAAATGAGATTTTGCCGTCACCAGCCTTAACAGCACCACTGGCAGCGAATTGCAAAAGAAAAATAGAATTTCCTCCAGGTAGCAGACATGGCGTCAATTGACGCCAAAGAAGTAATTTTGGCATCATCCTCTTTTTTGAGCCATTGTCAAAAGTTTGTTGAAAAATCAAGTGTCCTCCTAGAAATCAAGGGTAGTATTGATTGGACGCAAAGGAGCCAAACACACTACAAGAAAAATGAAAAAGAGCGACGGAAAGGGTGACAGAAAGCATTTCCCCGTCAGTCGCGGGTTCGAAACCTGCTGATCTCTTTTTCCCCATATTTTAAAAAAGGGCGACGGAATCAAAATCCGTCATTTCGTCGCCCTTTGCAAAGGGCGATGAAAAGGGCGATGGATTTTGCCGTCGCCCTTTTCGCGAATTTTTGTAGTGACATGGCCATTGTGCTTCATGACAACGCCAAGGCAGACTTCACAAGAGTTGAACTTTTTCCATTCGAAAGTATGTATGGCGTCAATGTGATGCCAAGAGTGTGATATTGGCACCGAAAGACAAAACTGTCTTTCTTGCAATAGTTGATTTCCTTGACTTGAAGTCGTATTTCTTTAGCCTCCTGCAAAACACATAAATATGGCACGTAAGGGTGTGAACAAGCTGAAAAATATGTGATTACTTCAACTTCTGAACATGCTAAAAACATAAATAAGCGTAAAATAAGTTAATTCTACACTCTAATATGCACATTCAAAAAGTTTAGTAAATTGTTAGTTTATTTACAGAAAAATGGAAGAATTAGCTTCAAAATTTTAAGTTTTAGGTTTGGAAGTATTACAAAAAGATGGTTCCTCTTGGGAATCATCAATGCCCGAGATAGGTATTGACCTATTCACAAGTACCTTTGTAATAAGTTTATATGGCATATTGCATAAACTTATAGGTCGAACTGTATACAATTGAATGAGACCTCAACCTCCGGTATTAAACACATCATGTTTGGTTCAAAACTCCCTTCACCAAAAAGCATTACGAACAAGGGCCCGTAGGGAGTCACCCACGATTCCCAAAATTTCTTAAAGAACATGGCATGCAATACATCGGGTCGGGGGCATCAAGAGCACCACCTGATTAAGCACTTCCCACACCTCTTCCTTGGTAACATTGATGCATGTGTGGACACCTACATGGCGATGGGAGCTCCGTGGCTGTTTTGTTTTGTCTGTTCACATGAGATTTCTTTATGGAGTATATTAATTATTTTACTAATTTTTACATCACAAAAATTGGATAGAACATAGTGGTGGAAAGTGGATATACTGAATAAAAAATGTTCATGGGTTTAATTCTTATATTTAGAACAACGAGGGATATATTTTTTATATGTAGTATATGATAATGGTATTTTTGGAAATTCACTTTGTGGGGGGACGGATGTCGATTACTCTTTGACTTGCAGCTGTAATTAAAAGAGTATAGATGTTTATTACATCATTTTTCTTTATACAACTGAGGATTGTGAACAACCAATCAAACTAAGAAGAAAATAAAAAAAATAATAAAATTGGCACGTAACTTTTGCGAGCGTCAATGGGTAGTATAATACTACTTATTCCATATAAATATCGTTTTAGGAAAAATAGCTCATAAATATTTATTATTTTATAAAGACAAAAGTATTTTTTCTACTTTTTGTCAGTAATTATTAGTCTACTTTCTATTAGAAAAAGGTGATTATTTAATAAGGGTATTTTATTATTTTTATAAATTATCTTAATATGTGAATTTTTCTAAAATACAAATATTTGTAAATGAAAAGAGTAGTATTTAGAGATTTTTGAAAGTTTCTTAAGGGTGAGATCGAGTCGAGTCGAGCTTGAGCTTGAGCTCGAGCATTGAGGTACTCGAGCTTGTTACAAGTTTTTTGAGTTTGAACTTAATCTCAAGTATCAATTGATCACCAAAACTAATACTTGAGGTTGAGCATTGTCGAGTTGTAGCTCGATCTCGAGCATGCTTGATAACGATAATTAAAATTTAAAAAAAAAAAACAAAAACAACTTGAAATAAAAAAAAAGTAGTAAAAAATGACTTGTAAAATTATAAATTGTTTAAATTTAAAATTTTAAATAGGTAAATATACAAATTTATAAGTTAAAATATTTTAATCATTAATATTGTTCTACATATTTCACTATTAACCCAATTGATTAATAT
>MAYD01768782.1:0-25237 GCA_001909325.1 Ruellia speciosa
AAATAATTAAAATATATATAAAAGTGCTCGTCGAGCAGCTTAATACTTGACAAGCATTAAAAATTTTGATGCTCAAACTTGATTTGGAAAGCAAATCGAACAAGTTAATTTTAAACTCGAGCTTAATATTTTTGAGTTTCGAGTCAAGTAATTTTAAGCCGAGCATCGAGCTCCAGCTCGCTGCTTGACTCATTACTCACTCTTAAAATTTCGTACTCTTTGGATGATGAATAGCATCATGAAAATTAATCCGATAGGTGGAATTGAAGAAAATTTCCGAGAACTCCAAATTGTGATATTTGAGAATATATTGAGGGAGTTTTGAAAAGTATTTTGGCGGAGATTTTGAACGAAACACAAGGTGCAAATGCAATGATGTACCAATTGTTGGAAGAAGTTGTTAATCGAGTCCACGAAATCTGCACCAAACGATTTTTTCTCCAACCATGATTAGTGATCAAAGACTGAACCAAGACCAAGTCAAAACTCAAGAAATACCAAAACTCGGTCTTTCAACGTAATTTATTTGTTGTAATCCAATTTAAAACACAGAGAAGAATAAAGAATACTTGGTATTTAAATATAATCTAAATACAAATTTGCTACCCCAATGTATAAATGAACGTACTAACAATGAGTTGTTTTAAATTTTATATCTTGGAGCGGGTGAGATCAAATACATTTTGAAAAGTTAAATATATAAATGCCCAGACCACACCCTCCAAAATCCAAATTATACGACAGCAAGTCCCAAGACTCGAAATTTAAAATAAAAATAAATGGGGGGCTTCAAAACAATCTTATGTATAGAATAGGGGAATGATAAAGCTTATCTATCATACATATTGCCAGGGATTGAACTCTCTAGACTTGTTCTCTGTTTCAGCATTGCTATCCAAATGATCAACAGCAGCGCCATGCTCTGCATATTTACCATTGTACTGATAGATTTCCAGGTCGCCCCAAGGCGTCGAAGCAACTTCCTCTGTCAAGTCGAACCACTTGGGTTTAAATGGATCTCCATTCATCTCCCTCGTTTTCTTTTCTTCACGTTGCTTCTCCTCCAGCCTGAACATTAGACACAGAAACATATCAAAACATCTTTCAATGTTAAAAAACATTGGCTGATTGCATCTCCCATTCTTTCAAATAGTGTAAATGGTGGAACGGATTGAAAGAAAGCAATACCTGGTTTTTTCTGAGCCAGCTTTGGAAAGATCACCTTGCTCAAGTGCCAGACGGTCTGATCTTAGGCGAGAATCTGATGGCAGAAGATTCTGAGGTGCAGTATCAAAGCTGTTTATCTTGTGTGCGAAATACGTGTACTGAAACTTATCGTTCTTAGGAGCATCAGCCACCCTCCATACCTGCAAACATAAGATACCATCCAAGATGAGTGTCGGTCGAAAATAATGCAAGAATGGGAATGACGCGTTGCAATGCAAATTGTCATTTGAAAACTGTATCCAGCCTATACAATTTTGAGTATAGGACTATAAAAAATCAGGCGGCCAAAATTATCATGTTGCTCACCTCTTTTAGTTCAGTCCCCGGCTGGGGTTCGCCTTCAGAGTCACACGGCTGATAGCTCATAAATTCATTCCACTTCCCAGTCATTAAAATTTGAGGATCTTCCTCAGCATTGTATACATAACCATCCACTTCATAGCGACCAGCACTGCACAAGCAGTCAAGCAGAAATAATAATGAGATCAATGAACTACTGAGTAATCTTCACGAGTTCATGTTAAGATGGAATCTAAGAAAGTTGTACGCAATACATTTTGAATTGCAATCTGCCATTTGTTTAAGAATATAAATCATTTAAAGAAGAGGATTGAGAAAAGCATGCAATCAAAAGTTAGCCATAGAATCATACCCGAACCATCCACAGGGTTTAAAATACAAGACAACCTTGTCTCCTGTAGTGAGGTTTGTCAAGATCATGTCACCAGGTGAGTCGATCCAAGTTCCCCCGAATATTATATTGTTAGCTTTTGAGGGAGGAGGAACCAAATCTAAGACCACACCAGCTCTTTTGAGAGTCAGCCTTGTCCTGCACAGCATGTAGAGTTCAGAAATTTATTGCTTTAATCAAATTACCATACATATTGAAAAATACCACAATCACACGGGTTTCATGCTTGCTAATGTTCGATTGAAGATTTGGAAATGAGTGCACAAGAGATAAGAAATCAAATAATAAACATTCACCTTCCAACAGGGTATATATCAACCGAGTTCCCCAAAAATTTGGTCCTCAACTTTGAAGTAATGTCATATATGAAATGCTCATTTTCTGCATGTGCTGCGCTCATTGGGGGGTGATGACTTACCTGATGATAAAATAAAACAAATGATCAAAAGACCTGGTCAAGTTTCATAGTGCTTATTTAAAGGCTGAATCGATTGAGATAAATGCCAACAGCATATGCACTCAAATATACGAGGAAACAGTAATAAGTGGTGCTTTCGAAATTCGTAAGGGGTAAAAGAATCATGCAACTACAGAAACAACATATGCAAAGGTACAACAGTTGTCGTCATGCATGTGAATAGCAGAATGATACAAATGGTGATATGTTGATCCATGGATCACCTGCTCAGCGATAAATGTAATGCCACCATGGTTGACCATTTCATATGTTTCACCAAGAACTGGATTGAATGGCTTCCAGGTTCTTTCGAGGGCAAAATACAGAGACACGAACCAAGCAGCTGAAAGAAATACCGTTGTTTATCACAATGGTTATTTATGAGGATTAAAATATACGCAAAAAACAAATGACCAAAACACATTACCTGCATACACTAATCTCATGTGAGGATCCTCACATTCGTCTGCCATGTCCACTAGGTATGAGTATTCCATCAACTGTGAATAAAGTTATCCAAACTGAGCATTTTTCTTGGAAGTGCCATATAAAAGCATTGGCTTAAAAGCATAAGACAAACCTCAGCCATTTTCTGAAGCACAGTCATGGGCTCACAGATGAGAACTGGCAGCGTAACCAAAGATGTGATATCGGAGCCAATGTATTTTTGCATAATTTTCCAGTAACCATCACGATCCTGAAAAAATGAAACATCAATTGTATGGAAACAAGTCAAAAGAGTGAATTATGTAGTTTGTCATGCAGACAAATTCTTGTGGCCAATTCATCTGCACAATACACGATAAAACTACGATGATAAGCGAAATCTCAGTTGTTATATCATTTAACCTTCTCCAGAAATCAGGATACAGCCACAAATTAAACAATGAATTTTAGTAACATCTCCAATTACTTACTAACAGTAGACCAATTGAAGAATATTAAGACAACATGCAATGACAAAAGAAGTCGAGAAAAAGGAGATCAGATATAACTAATAACATCAATACCTCCTGCTTCCATCTTCCTTTCTGAGCTTCAACCTCAGCATCATCCGTACCTCCTTCAGGGTTTATGACTTCAAGCCCTTCATAACCAATCAAACTAGAACAACGGGAAAATTTACGAACAAAAAACATGATCACATTGCTTGGACACCCAAAAAATCAACTTATACAAAATCCAAAAATACGAAAACCAGAAACAGCATCGCGAGATACCTATTAACCGATTTCGTCATAGCACTGCTAAAAGTGGAAAGAGTAGACGCAATTGAGGCGAAAAATCCAGTCCCCTGCGTCTGATCGCCGGTCGGAGCCATATTCCGGAAGCAAAAAACCTCAGAAGCAAATCTTCACCCGTGCAGCGAAGAAAAATCTCAACTTTTGGTGTATCAACGAATGAAATTGTGTATCCGACGGTTACGGAAAAATCTTGGAAGCGAAGTATTTGAGTCTTGGGCAGGTCGTCCTGTTGCAAAGTCAAAAATCAACACCAAAACGGATGGTTCTGGCTTCCTCCGCATACGCGGTTGTAGAATCGTCAACAATGACGACATTCATCAACTTCCAAAAGCTTATCCTTTCCGGGATTCCTTCCAGAAGCGGCTTCGGAATTCGAATTTGTCTTCCATATTTTCGGAAATGCTGGTAAAAAACGAGTAAAGAATATCGGATTCTCGATGCGCTATGGAAACGGAAGCCGAAACGAAATTGGGCCTATTTTGGACGTAAAGAAGAGTTTCGTAATAGGGCCAATGGCCCATTTCATGTTGCGCTTTTCTATTGGTTGGGTTTCACAATTTGGGCCCACTTACAGTATATTCTGAAATATGAATACTCTAATATACTCCGTTCTTTTTATTTGTCACCGAAAGGTAGTTAGTAAGACACATCATCAACCATTCGATAACAAATAAGTAAAAATAGAAGAAATATTATTTTCAAGAACCATATAGTAACCGTCATAATTGTCATAATTGCGAATGTAAATTCTCAAATTAATCATCCTCTATGTTAAATGGAAAAAATGCTATTCATGAAAATTAAACCACAAACTTTTTACTTAAAAAACTATACCTCAACCATTAGTATAGGGTTAAACCTAGCCAAGTTACTCGATTTGAACTCTTCAAGTGACTTGATAAGTAACACGAATTAATCAAGCTTGAATCGATTTTCGTGTTATTTGTTATTAAAAAAATTGATTCGAGTTTCGACCTAATAATCCAAGTTTGAAACTTGTTGAGTTGAGTTTCAAGTTATTTGACTGAATTTATTTTTTAGTTTAAAATTATCATTAGAAATATAAAAAATATGTTTAAGGTTCGAGCTTGGAACAAGTTCAACGAACTCAAGTTCGAGCGTAAAACTCGATTGAGCTAGTGTGTCCCGTTATATATCTTATAAAAACAACATAATTGTTATATGTATATATAATTTATTATTTGATACACACATTAGAGCATGTGTCATATACTAGCATTGAGAGTTGCTCACCGTGTGTCCCAGTTTATTTTTGTTACTTTTGCACTTTGACAAAAATAGATGTCCAAATTAATGGAAATTATTCAACGGCATTGATTCAACAATTATAACTTTATTTTCAACAATTTGATTCTAAAATTCAAAACATAGACAAATTAAACAGTTAGCTATACATTTTTAATAATCCACCATCTCATATATTTTCAACACTTAACTATACATTTTCAATAATCTATCATTTAAATTAAATAATACACTAAAATGTTGGATTGCTGAAAAAATTCATTGTCCAAAATTAGATATGCAAGAAGATTTTTATGAATGTTTTTATATCAAGTGCTTTGGCATTCCTATTTTCATCTAGTGTATGAAGTTACTAATAGTAGTACTTAATTTTGGAATTAGTGGAAGTAGATTAGGTAGATTGTAAACAGTCTTAATTATCACTACCAGTAGAGGACAATGAATGAAATCACAAACAAAGGCTATTTTGTGGATTTCTAAAGATAGTTTTAGGTTTAAACTTTAAATATATATATATATATATATACATGTCTTATATTTAAAAATTAATTATATTATGTATGAATTTCTTTGACATATAGGTGAAGTGATATCCATTGACAATTTCTTGAAGAAATTTTTCCCAGCAGTGTATGAGAGGAGTTTGGGTGTTGCTGACCATTAAAACAACCATATACTGGGACATTGTAAGAAAATCAAACGGCAAGCAACAAGAAAAAGCAACAAAAACGTATTTCGTTATCTTCAATTTCCTACTTTTTTAGAAAAATAAATTAAATATAGGCGATGAGGCAAGGAAACTTATTTCGTCGCCTCATAAGGGGACGAAATTGCCTTCATTTTTATTTTTTTAAAATAAAAAATAAATTAATTGCGGAAGACGAATTAGGCAAGAAAATATTTTTCTCGCCTCGCAAGACAGACGAACAAAGCGAGGAAACACAAGCATCAAAATTTTTTAATTAAAAAAATATTAAATTTAATTTAATTAATTACATATTAAATATATATTTAATTGATTAAATTATAATCTAAAAAATAATAAAGTATTAAATATATATATATATATTTAAAATTAATTAAATATTAAATACATAATTTAAAAACTAATTAAATATATAAATTAATAATGAAAATTCATTAAATATGTGTTCAAATATAGACATTGTTGTAATATGACATGAATTACAGTTTAGTCGGATGGTATGATATTACATTGAAAAATTCTCAGCAGATAAGGAAGGCGAGATGCTGCGGGTTTGAATTCTCCCACAAGCAAAATTTATTTAGCGTATTTTGCACCAGGGAATGGCACTTTTCGTCGCCTGGTCGTTGCCTTACCTTTTTTTTTGGTAATGGGAGTTTGGCATCTTGTAACATATTGTGTAACGTCTTGACTCGTAATTTGAAAACTTGATTCATACTACCTCCGTTTTAGAATTATTGCAACATTTCCATTTTCACGCTTGCCGATCCATAACTTTAACGATTAATATCGTTAATTATCAATAGATAAAAAATATATAAAGTTGATATTTTAAATCTACTCATTAAGACGAATCTAATAAAACCCCACATGACTATTTTTTTTCTTAAGTATAAGTCACTAATGATAATCAAAGTGAAATCTATGAACAGTGCAAAACCCTCAAACGTTGCAATTAATCCGAAACGAAGGTAGTATTAAACTAGGGAAATGGGAAAAAAATTTTAGCCTTTGGAAGATATTAGACAAGGCCTGTTGGGCCAAAAAGGAGAAAAAATGTAAAAATTCCATTCTAGGCCAGAATCAATCAATTGGGCCGCCAGGCCCAGTTATCCGCGGTTTTAGGGCCACAGTTTCCGATTCTATGGTTGAATACCACGGATCCGACCCGCCTTACTTTTTATATATATTAGATAATGGTGAAATCAGATCTTTACACCTTCTTTCCTTACTTGCAACATGTCATCCTCAGTTGTGACCAGAAACTTTCCCCACACTAGAATAAACAAGTAGTTCTCTTTGAAGAAGCTAATAGGTGAAACCCCCTTGGAGCAAGATTTATTTAGCGTATTTTGCACCAAGTAATGACACTTTTTGTCGCATGTGTTGTTGCCTCACTATTTCTTTCTTTTTTTGTAATGGGGGTTTGGCATCGTGTAACATCTTGTGTAATGTCTTGATTCCTAATTTGAAAACTTACTCGACTCATATTAAACTAGGAAAACGGGAAAATTTTTGTAGCTTTTGGGAGAGATTGGACTAGGCTTGTCGGGCCAAAAATGAGAAAAAAAATGTAAAAATTCCATTCTTGGCCAGAATCAGTAATTGGGCCTCCAGGCCTAGTAATCTGCAGTTTTAGGGCCACAGTTTCCGATTCCATGGTTGAATACCATGGACCCGACCGACTTATTTCTTTTCTAATTAATTGTGGCCAGAAACTTTCCCCACACTTGAATAAACAAGTAGGTCTCTTTGAAGAAGCTAATATGTGAAGTTGCTACTTTGGAGCCATTTTTACCTATAATGGAGTGGGATCCAGATTGAACTTCCGTCAGGTAAATTGAAGTACATGTTTAATACTATAATGTCCTCGATTTACATTTCTCATTGAAACTTCTATTTTAGAGTTATGAGGTGTTAAAGTCGATTGTTTGTATCCTAGCAGTTTTGAGTCACTAACTTTGAGGGCGAAATTCTAAGTGCTACATTAGGAATTTGAAATTGAGGTCTTCTAGTAATTTGTTCTCCTCTATGTGTAGTTTCCACGGGTATCTTTAGATTCTGGTTTGGTGTAGTGTCTCATCTTGTAGAGAGTCGAGAAGTGAGCTGCTTGTACTTAGAAAATTAGGGTTTTTAACAACTTGGGCTTCAATTTCAACACGTTTCTACTAACAGGCAATAGGTGACTTTTATATTTTTGGATTCCTTGTATATTGTGTTTAATTCTGGATGAGAATGTTGAAAATCTCCTCAATTTGGTATCCGCAATTTTATTCGCGGTATTAGATACCGCACATGGGGTATGCGGAAAACTGGTATGGATTGACCCGGTTTACCCCACAGTTTTGCACCTCGGGGTGGATACTGTGGTTGATAGTGTATTTGTGATACTTAATTCTGTTTCGGGTTTCTGATGGTTTGTTCTAGTATTGAAGTATTTTATGTATTGTTTGTTATTATTCAAGATTTATTGTATTGATGTGAAATTTTTGGAAATTATTTTGGTGGTCTAATAAGACCTTCGATATTTTCTGGAAATGTGAATTTGAAATAAAAAGAGTGGTTTTCATAAACCCTCTGGGAATTTGCCTTGATTATTTTAAACACTACAAGAAATATCGACTCGAAGCGAGGAACGGGGCGAGGAACGGGGCGAGGAAAAATGTTCCTCGCCCACCAGATTCATCGCCCGTGTCCTCACCCCATGGGCGAGGAAATGGGAGCGACAATGTTTTTTCCTCGCCCGTTTCTAAGCATGTGATCTTAAGGGCGAGGAAAGTTTGTTCCTCGCCCGTTGGCAACATATGGAAAATGCTCTCTACGGGTTTTGAACCTACGACGTGGGAGTAGAAACTTCTAAAGGCCATAATTTGGTGTAGAAAATTCCGTCTTGGGTGAATTTTTTTTTTTTGATTTGGGGTAGCTCGAGAAGATCTGAAATAAAAAATATGGAAATAAAAAATATGGAAGTAAAAAATATGGAAATAAAAAATATGGAAGAAAAACATATGGAAATAAAAAATATGGAAGTAAAAAATGTAAAATGTGGAGTTCAAACTCATAACCTCCCTATCTTGAGATCAATACAATGGGGCATGTACCAATTAGTATAGAGAGTCAGATGATTAAAATGTCACAGCAAAATACATATATTATAATTTGAAGAGTATTCTTGAGTATTTTCCATATTTAGAATTTGCACTGTATAATTAACATAAAGAACAAAGATCTTCAAAGTTTAAAACTTTAAAATTAGTTGTGAATTTTCAAATATCGTCGTTTGAAAACGGTGAACCAACGAGAATTTTGCTTAAAAGTGAAAAAAATATGAAAAAACGTGTTTTTTTTTTAAAATTCGTCGGCCGAAATCCGTCGTAGGCACATTTCACCACGTAGATCTTCTCGAACTACCCCAAATAAAAAAAAATTCGCCCAAAACGGAATTTTCTACATCAAGTTATGGCCTTCCGAAGTTTCCACTCTCACGCGACACATTTGTCCCCATATATATAATTTATTTTAAAATATTTATTTAAATTTTTTTAAATATTTATTTTAATAAATATATATATAATTTAATATATTTATTTTAATTAATATTAAATATATATATAATAACTTAAATATATAATATATAAATTTATTTTATTTTTTTTTAAAAATTGGGGCTAGGAAAATGATATTTCCTCGCCCCAGTTGTCGCCGGAGGGTGAGGAATTATTTTTCCTCACCCCATTTGTAGCCGGTACATCCCAAGGGCGAGGAAATTTTTTTTCCTCGCCCGGTTTGTAGCCCGAGGGCGAGGAAAATGTTTCCTCGCCTTGTTCGTCGCCCCTGGGCGAGGAAATTTGTGTTCCTCGCCCATTTTCCTCGCCTGTGGCCGCATATTCTTGTAGTGAAATGTATTTTTGGGAATTTCTTTACGTGTATGTTTACAAAAGATTTGAGAAATAGATTTTTCTAGAAAATGAAACTCTTTATAAAAAAACCAGAGAGAATTGACTGATTTGAGAATTGGAGGGATACACTGTATGGTTTGAGGATCCCCATTGGGGAAGTGATTCGGATTGTTGTTTTCACCGCTTCAACCACAAGCATACAGTATCGAATAATAAAATGCACATGATACATGGTCTAACATACATCAGCCTGCCCTAAATGTAAATGGAAAACTAAGCGTGCTCTACCTAATTAGGTATCTCATCAATCTAGATCCTCTTGTCGCTGCTCACGATGAGTCAGATCCTCTTGTTGCTGCTCTGAACGGGTCAATGCCAAATCAATATCAGGATCCTCTCGTTGTTGCACACAACGGGTCAATACACAATAATACTAAGACCATCTCCTCGCTGCTCACGGCGGGTGAATACACAAGCAATATAACAAACAAGACCCTCTCGTTGCTGCTCATGACGGGTTAGTGTAAAATCATATAATCAGGGTTCACCATAGCCTCATAATGACACATGCTCAACATCAGCCCACTAATAACATAACCATCCAGCTAGTCTCTCTAGGCCTACTTAGCTTATTTCAACGTTGAAGATATTACTTAACCTAGGACGTCTTAGTTGTTTAAGCATTTCATGTTTTAACAATAAACATATCAGGCATAGCGTGCCACTGCCACGTACTAGCTCATGCATATCGACATCATATTCATATAAGGCATAATATTGGCCTATCATCACTAGGTTCACATGCCTCAGGCTCTAGCCTATAGATAATCCCACAGTCACATATCTATATGCCATTTCTATTAGTTCAGCAATAACATTCCCATGTTCATAGTTTAAATCATCTAGCAACCTCATGTTTACATTCAACAACTCATATACTGGATTTAACACTACTAGGTGATTGTTCCATTAAAGTTCATTAAGTCCCGTATGCACTCCCAAGGGATACTCGAATAGTATAACATTTAACAACAGTCTCAATAACTCCACAATAGGAATTACATAGCTCAAGGCAAGAAATAAATAACCACAAATACACTCATTGGGCCTCCCGCTATATACCTCATGCAGTATCCCATACTGTGGTAAGGTAATGAGGCTGCGCCCAGTTATCCACAGTATTTGGAATACCATAGGTTCTCGAACATAACTAAAATAGGAAGATTTCGATCTGCCTTAATCATGCCAATCACATACTATCCCTTGCCACCATTAACTACACATGTTATCATAAAAATATAAGTTAAGGATTGGTCCTAGACTTCGCACTAGGCTCTCCAACAAGGATAAGACCAAAATACTCACCAATCGCCTCCCCCAATCAATACTGAACAATCGACTCACTATCGCAATTGGCCATACCAATGTCGTGCAATGACAACACCAAATAAAAGATAGGATCCTCACATAACTAGGTCATCTAGCACCCTATCATGCCTATCGAGATACATGACCATGATAGCAAACTTCTAGAAACAATTCCAGCATTCTAGATTTGACTCGATAACAGGGCTTGGTTTATGCAAAAGGTCAGATCTAGAAATAAAGTCTAATTGATATAATTAATAGCGTTTCGGAAAGCTTAAGGCGTCTATTACATTTTACAAAATAATGCGAACTCAAAATTACAAGGGAAAGACCCAAAAACTATGATTGAACAAGACGCCGCCGCACTAGTGGGCCCGTAGTGACACCATCTTCAACAGCACAAACAATAGGGCAAACAATACTAAAAAAAATCACCTACTGCCCATCGTTGGAAAGTTGACCAAACAAGGTTTCCAACCATATAAATTTCGTCATCAGATTCTAAGGAGTTAAATGCAACAATAAAATAACCATAGCCCGACGAATCTGCCAGAAACTAGAATTCATAAAGTTGCAAGAAAATCTAAACCCTTGTCTTATCGATGTCGGTATCCACCTGTGGTTTTTGTTTCCGCAGCCCAAATCTGTGGAAACTGGGCAGGTAAATTGGGTTATTACACCTGCAAATTGAAGGAAAGCCACTAGCAGATACTATTTCCATGTAATCGACAATTTTGATTGAAAAATCACCAAGACATCTCTCACCAAGGCCAATTTCAAAGGAGAGTCTTCTCTCTTGAAAGAACCAAATCTCATATATCAAAGTTAATTGTTCTACAAAGGGGAAGACTCATTATAATAAGCTCTAGAAGCTCATTTGCGATTACAAGAAATTGCATGACTTAAAGGAAAACAAGCTAATTACAAGAGAACCCAAAAGTCCTTAAATGCAAATTCCAAACATGTTGATTCGCAATTAAGAAGTTTTAGAAGTCTATCAAAGCAAATAAAAATTAATAAAAATGCTTTAGCAACTTTAAGAAGTGCTAAAAAGGAAAAGCATAATGTATTGTTGTATTGTCAGGTTTGATGCACAGGTGAGCTGAAATGGTGACTCCAGCACTCTTCTTTGTTGTTGCACCATTGGTAGCGAACATGTCGGAGGAAAAAAAGGAAGAGTTGCACTTTCTAGGCACCTAAGGCGTGAGGTAGTGCCGGAATTACAAGTCAGGTGCGCTTGTGCTTGGGAGCGCCACCAGCAGCGCAAGAATGAAGAATTTGGAAAACTGCATTACCAGATTCCTCAGGCGCGATGTAGCAGTGAAAATTTGACAGTGGCACTCTTCTTCGTTGGCGTGCCACTAGCAACATTGAAGGTAGAAAATGGTTAAACTTCATTTTCTGGACCGCTCTGGCGCGCGGAAGCGCCAGAAAGCCAAAAGTGGCGTGCTTCCTCCTTCGTAGCACCACTTGTGTTTGAATTTCTCTTGTCTTTGTATTTTCTTCCATTTTCTCATTTTTCTCGACTTGTCTCTTGACGCTTTGCATTTCCTACCTTCTCATGGTTTTTCCCATCTTCAAATATGCGCGTCATGGTGCTCACACCACCTATATGGCAGGGTTTGACGACACGAGATCGTTGATCGTATATAGTGAGATCGTTGATCGTATATAGTACGATCAAGTCCATTGAGTGGTCTCGGGGGTCAAGGTCTGGCTATACTAGACTAGTGTTAGCAAAAGGGGATAGCCTCAAATCAAGGTTTAAGAAACCTTCTATAGTGGAAATGGTAGACCAACGCTGGGCTATACCCAACCTGCGACTCTAGGACCGATCGAGTGTAGGGAAAAGGTCATGATTGCCCAATCAAGACATGTTTCGTCTGTCCTTTATGTGTTTTTGGCCAAGGAAGGCCCCAGACGTGCATTTGAGTGCAGGAATATTGCGATCGAGGACTCGAAAGGTGTCTGGAAGTTAGTTATATATTGGCCTATTTTGGCTTGTGTTCACATCCTGATGTTCCATGATCGGGTATGGTCAATAATCGAGCGTTGATCAGTCTTTAAGGATATTGAACCTCACTCGTGGGTTGACCCAATTGGACTTCCACCTGTATTTGTGGGCTTTAAGCAGTATTGGATCAATACTAGCAGTCTAATTTATCTCTTATCAAACTCAATCTTGATCAAGAATACTAGGATGTAAGTATCCAAACCAAATCATCTGAGGGTATTCTGGAAATTCCTTTTAATATAATTACATGTGAATCGGAAAATGTACCAACAGATCGACGTGTAATTATAATTGGTGATAGGGATCCAATTTTTGAAGCAAGAATAAGGAAATGTATGAGGTGTGGAAGTTGACTAAATAAATGAGATTCCAACTAGTATGAATGAAATGCAATAAATGGCACCGCGAACAATTGAACAAACACTAATAATGTCGTAACGGCCATGCTACTTAACCCACACAACCGAAGCTAAGAAGGCTGCATTCAATGCAAAACACAACAACACCACCTGTTTGCTGTGCAATGTCCATGGACCAAATTAATTAATTCTGACATATCTATGTTCAAATCTTCCATGTACTATGCCCTTATATTAGTTTAATTTTACCTCGGCATCTGTATTTTTGTTAATTAAAAACTAAATTTTAACTTAAAAAAATCAATAAAATAAGTGTAAACTAAAAGCTATTCATTATATTCAAATATCGCATTCTTTCCTGGAATACATACACTAATTAAGAGGATTAGGATTTAAGCATAACACAAGAATAATAAAAAAGGTCTTGTACGCTTACACGTCCAAATACATACATATGATATGCATGCATTAGAATGTATGCATGCCTTAAAGGGTGCGCAAAGTTCCCTTCAAGTACCGGCGTGCAGTGTGTGCCTTGGATACGTGCACGCATGTGTCTCCTCCAGAATGTCATTATTTCGCAAATGGTTAAAGACAAATGGGTCAAGTTTCAAAGAAAGTGACATGCTACTTCGTGATGAGGGTTCTCTGTAGTCAAAATTATTCGTACCATCAACATGAGTGTACGCTTTGTGAAGTGCTAAATTATTCATGGTAAAGTCTAGTTACTTGCCTTTTAATTTGTGGGCATGATGATGCAATACGCCAGCAGATTGTTAATGTCAAACGGAGGTCATATGCCTAACCTTCACTTATAGTAATATGAATTGAGTCCTAATTGTGGCCTTTTCCTTTGTATGCGAGAGTTCGATTTTATTAGTGTTATTCAAATACACTTGCATTATATACACAACCGATGCACTTGATTGGGTGTTTATTTACTATATATACGTGTGTAAATAAATCCATCCACATATGTACAAGCAAACAATTAACCTCTATATACCATATACCATAGCATGAATGAATACACAACCAATGTATATACACTGTGCATGCAATAGAATAGAAATTGGGCGGAAATTATTTTCTGTATCATAATTATTCGTGTATCAATATGTCATTTATTTTTTAATTAAAAAATATAGTCATAATCTAAATGTGTGAAATTCCTATAAAGTGTAAATTAAAGTTGATTATAAATAGAGAAATTAATTAAATGTGATAAGAGGAAAATTGTCGTATAGGTGAGAATATGATTCCGGGTGAGGGAGGGCTGGGGAAAGGTCAC
Source organism: Ruellia speciosa (assembly GCA_001909325.1). Taxonomy (NCBI): domain Eukaryota; kingdom Viridiplantae; phylum Streptophyta; class Magnoliopsida; order Lamiales; family Acanthaceae; genus Ruellia; species Ruellia speciosa. The sequence continues at coordinate 14,523 of MAYD01768782.1, forward strand.
TTTCTGGGGGTGTGTCCACCATTTATACTGCCCCTATTTCCCCCAACACATAATGTGTCTGAATTCAGATCTTATCATATCATCATATGCATCGAATCAGAGAGTGAAGAAAGATTGTATGTGTGATAAAAATGGGGGTTGGGTAAGTGGGGCCCTGTAATAAGAATTTTGATTGACATTTCATAATATGTATGGGCTGTCTTGAAATACCATATGTGACTGTAATAATTTAGAAAATACTCATATTATATATATATATATATATATATATATATAGCTTTGTGGAATCAATAGGCAGGGTTGAATTAATGGTGACATGTAGGGCTCCAAATCAGGCCCTTACGTTACATTTCATTATCGTATTATTATTATTATTACATTACATGTACATGTCCATGGAAGTTTCAATTCATAACGAAATTTGTCAGGAATATGGGCCATAACTAGCTAGCAATCAAACTAAAAATCCTAATATCCGCTTTATGCATTTAATAATTCCCTTTTTATCTTGTTCAAAATAATAATAATTTTTTTCTTTGTTTTCAATAAAATCAAATAAAAAAATGGATAAACAAAATACCTTTTCTTTTAAATTGATAACTAAAATACTTCAAGGCTTAAAAACAAAAAGCAAAAACAACGGGACGGAAGATTGAGCTTAAAATATGAAAGAGCTGACTAAAAAATGTCATTTATTTTAGGGATAGAGAATTGAAAGAAGTTAGATTAATTTTTTACTATTTTTAGTTCGTTGTAAATAGGAATGAACTTTGCAATAAATCAAAAATAAAATAAAATTTTAATCAAATTTATTTTTGTTTTGTCCCTAAATGACTTTTTTTAGTAGTGAAACAGATCCGACTGATCTCGATAATGAATCAGCAAAAGGGTGGCGCCACGCTTCATTGTGAGGAAAAGCCCTCACTGTAAAGAGCTCATTATTCATCGATCCTTTGGTGCTAGCTAGCATATTTTCCATAAGATTCCTTTAATCACTACAAGAATATTGTCGTGATCAGAGGCGAAGAAATGTAGGCAAGGAAAGAGGCGAGAAAATAAAAATAAATAAATAATTAATTAATAAAAAACTTATTAATTTTTTTCCTCGCCTCGTTTTAAAAAAATAAATTAATTAAATTGAGGCAACGAATGAGGCGACGAAATATTGCCTCCCTTTTTTATTTTTTAAAATAAAAGTAAAATATTAATTTATTAAGTTAATATAATTAAATAATAAATAAATATTTAAAAATTTAATTATAATTTAAATTATAATTATATATTTAATATATATGTTTTATAAAAATTAATTAAATATAATATAATTTAATAAATAAATATATGAGTAAAAATTATTTAAATATCAAATATATAATTTAAAAATTAATTAAATATATAAATTACACACATATATATGTCTATATATATATATATATTATTGTTATAATATATAACATAAAAATTTAGTTAGTCGCGTGGTAGGAAACAGTCTTGAAAAATCCTATGGGTGTGTGGGGGTGCGAGTTTGAACCTCGCTAGGACCATTCTTCTTTACCTTGTTTTACACTAGACGAGGATTTTTCTCGCCTAGAGGAGGTATTCCTTACCTTGTTCCTTGCCTCTCCTCCTGATTATTGTAGTGAATGTAGCACATGAGCAAACTAATTGTTGGTTTTAATTTCATGTATTGTTGATGATTTTTGAGGTACAAGTTTTGAGGCAAAGGTTAAAGATTTGAAAGATTTGCAATTAATGTTGTAACTTTTGTTGCCCAATTTGGAAGATCGTTGTCAAATTTTATTCTGCTTGGTTATAGTAAGTTGGAAAGGCAATCATCGAGAGGATTTGTTGTGTTTTATTTCCAATTCTAAGAAGGAAAGAGAAAAGCCAGTGATTCTAGGATTAAGAAATATTACCTTATATGTTTGATGAGATTTGGGATAATATAAGGGTGAATTATGGTGGCTTAATGAGTTTCCTTGTAAAGTTAGGATTACTTGTGTGTGCTCTAAACATGCAATTAAGCTAGGGTTTAGGGGGGTGTCTTTGTGAGAGAAAAATGAGAAGAGTTAGAGAGTTTTCTAATGTGTACTTTCGGTCTCTTTAATTTCTAAATGGAATCGTTTCTAGGCTAGTACCCCGCAGACATGGGCAAGTTCGTCGAACTGCGTAATCATTTTGTTTGTTTGTGTGTTCACACTTTATTTTATTCATTGTGCATCCATAACATTCTAACAAGTAGTGTCAGAGTTAGGAGCCATTTTTTACTGTTCACACAGCGAGCTTTTTCCCGCGAAAGGATTTTTTTGTGTTGACGCAATGAGTTTCATGAGGGAAGCAAGTGCAATAAGTCGTCCTCTGATACTTGAAGGTAGCAATTACGCTTATTGGAAGGCATGTATGAGAATTTTCATTATGTCACTTGATGAACTTGCATGGAAGATTGTCACTGATGGGTGGAAGCCTACTGCTATTGGAGTTAATGGCAAGGTTATAGTACGTGTCGTGAAAGATTGGAAGGACTACCGAGAAAGATTGGAAGGACTTTGAGAAGAGGTTATTCTTGGCAAATAATAAAGCCTTGCATGTTATTCTTTGCGGTAGCTGATGAGCAATTCAGGGCAATCTCAACATATCAAACAACAAAGGAAGCATGAGACATTCTTCAAGTTATGTATGAAGGAACTACTACAGTGAGAATGTCCAAACTACAGATGATCAAGAGTAAATTTGAGGCACTTAGTATGGATGAGGATGACACCATTGAACATTTTAGTGCCAACTTAAAGGACTTGGCAAATCAGGCTCATCAACTGGGTGAGCCATTTACAGAGGTAAAACTTGTGTAGAAGATCTTGAGATCATTGCCTAAAAAATATAATTCAAAGGCAGCAATCTTTGAGGCTGCTGATGATCCGAAGAAAATTAAGCTTGATCAACTTATTGAAGTTTTACAAACTTTCAAGTTGAAGCTGTCATCACAAGGAAGAGGTGGAAAAAGTAATGACTTAGCCTTGATGACCAAACATCGGAGCAACTACAAAGCTGCAACAGGCATTGAAGAGTTTGACAGTGATGATGATAGAGAGACTCTTGAGGCTATGGTCCAAAAGGCAAATAGATTAATGGAAATGATTTATGATAGAATGAAGAATATCGGTTCAGCTAAGGAGAAGAACATTCAATGTGATGAATGCAAAGGGTTGGGTCATATCCAAGCTGATTGTGCAAACTTGAAGAACTCGAAGAAAGATTTTACTGGCACTCTTAGTGATGAAGATGAGTCAGAAGAGAATGATTATAAACATCCCACTATGGCATTGATGTGTCATGTTAAGAATGAAGTTGAGGAAAGACATGATGATGGCACTGCCTCACAAAATAAATCAAGTGAATGTGATGATGAAGAACTTTATTTCGAAATATTAAAAGAATCTTATGTTGAATTCGTCTCTAGATGGAAGAAAGTCAACAAGACCAACAGTACCTTGAAGCAAAAGATTAAGAAGATGACTGAAAGGTTTGAAGCTGTGGCAGGAGCTGAAAGAAAAGTTAAAGCAAAGCTTGAGGCAATGACTGAAAAGTTTGCAAGTATCCAGAAGAAACGTAATGAGGCTTAAGAGATAATTTCTGGTACGACCAAGGTAAGGGTCTACTTGATGAAGTACTGTCCTCTAGAAAATCTCATGGCGATAAGACACGAATTGGTTTCAAAAGCATTATTCAACCAATCAAGTATAGTAAGCAGTTAATGGTCACATAGCGGAGGCAAGTTCAGCAGGTTAAGTTTGTGAAGGGGACTGCAGCTCAAAAATCACTGAACAAGGTCTAATAGTCAAATAGGTTATGCAAGGCATGAGACATCAACCCCCATAGCCAAATAGAAGATTTATGAGAATGTTCATGCCTACGTGTCATTACTCTGACAAGCTAGGCCACATTCGACCTTATTGTTCAAAATAATGAAAGATTTCAGGCAGTTCGCTTAAGGACAAAAGTATTCAACACAGAAAGATTTGACAGCTCAGAAAATTTAAGTTATGAAGCAAATAGTGGTAACAGACATATGTCTTCTGAGCAAGCAGAGGGATATTGACAAGGATGGCTGCAAGATAGGGGGAGCAAATGTTTGCACTGACACTAATTGATATCTTACATGCATAAAAAGGTAGAAATAGATATTAGATAAAATAACTCAAAGAAATCCATCAAAGTCAATAGACAAAGGCCACCAGTTGATAGTAAAGTAAATGAAAACATAATTAGATATCCCCATCAAGGGTCATAAAAAGCTGAAAAATATTAGAGTCACATAGACATAAGCTTATGCAATCTAAAACTATTGTGGCTCTCAACCCCAAGTCCCGCATGATCAGGCAGCAACATCACCGCATGGATCCAAAGAAAGAAGAAAAGCAACGGGGTCAGTATGGATATTGAGCAAGAAATAAGGAGTACGAGATATAAGAATATAGACAGAAAATTGGGCATAAGAAAACATAAATAAGAAAAGTAGATAAACATCACATCGTCCCATACAGGTGCTTCAACCATAACACATAAGGGCAAAAAATAAACATCCTGATACCAAAGCATTAATCCCATACCTAATGCTTTGGATATCAAAACAGGAGACGAATGCACGTGATGCATGAACCTAGCATACAACTATCTATCCTAAATGCAAAAAAAAAAAAGATGGCCTAAGCGCACTTTATCTTACTCGGGACTCCACTACTTCAGCGCCTTTCCGGAAAGATGGCAACTCCCCTTCCAAGGCGGCTATGGCGTGGCCAAGGGCATCAACTCATATCATCAAGAATAACATAGCTAACATAACGCACGACTCATATGTGAAAAAGTTCCTCTACATCGGCACTTAGCTGGCAATGAGATCGACTCAATCAATGGGGCAATCTTTGCCCGAATATCAATGTAACAACATTACAAGTCGTGCCAAGGCATCATAACGGCTATCAAATAAATATCGATATTCTCATGCTATCTCGCAACAAGGTATGTAACGCCCCGATCCCCATAAGCCGGACACGTCACCGCCACACCTAACTTATAATGGGATCTAACCCTAAACCCCATCATAAGCTCGGTGCTCAGGCTAAACATTATCTCAACCTATCAGAATATACTGGATTTCAAGAAACACGGTCCCCTCTGATCGCAGCTTAGCATACTTGGAATGATAAAACACGTTGACATTGAAGAATTAGACGTCATTACAACTACTGAAACCAAAAGTAAATGAGTCCCACACCGAGACACGGCCAGAACAAGCCGTTTAATTGAAAGCGATGAGTAAAAGTTCGAGAGTAAATAAATAAACACATAAGTCCTGAAATCTCAAAAGTTCTCTCGACCTCACAAACCCTTGGGTATTGGCCCGATCCCTTAATTCATCGAAGGGATATCCTCGTGATCATTTGCGCTACCTGAGAGATGCAACAATAGCATCGTTTGTCGTGAGACTAAGTATGGAATACATACAAGTCGAATAGTACGAAACACGTGATATGAGACGCCGATGTCATATCTCCATAAATATTTACCCGGGGTCAGTTTAAAATATGCAACAGATATAAGTTGTTAAAATGTGATGCAATGCTTGATTTCAAATACACATGAGCATTTTAAAACTTGAATTTAAACTATGCAACAATCAACACCGAGTCCACAATACTTCGGGTACGTGGTGCCATACATACGTGCTCGGAACTGCTGACCAAAACTGTATATGTATGGTTAATGTCCGCTTCACAACACGACTACTTGCGGCACATCTCAGGACATTGCCTTTGCGTGCTCAATTGGCAATAGCGTGGGTAATCCCGACTTAGCGTGCTCCACAAGTACAGGAAAACAGACATCTTAGAGCGGACTAAATAATCAACATCAACAACTAAGTCAAGTGTAGATGGAATCACCCAATCGATACATCATGACTTAAGTAGTCTCAATCGACATAAAAGAGAGGAACTATAAATCTAATAGTTCACACTCATCCTATTCTTAAATTACCGGCAAACCTCATGTAAGGGAAGTTACCCCCGATGAGTAGAACAGTATACAAAGGAAGTAGAGAGATACCTTACTCTAAATCCCGAATTAAGCTTAAGGTGATCAGTCCAAAAGCATCCGACATGATCCACTCCGTAATTCCACTTTACGTATTTACATCTTTTAAGGAATGCATTAGTATATGATCATTAATCGTATAATAATTCTTATTATTTGTCAAGTCCAAATCGACACAAGGATATTGGTATACCTTAATCGTTATTTGGTAGGCTTAGTATTTTTCATACGGATCCAAATTACATGCGAGGTAATTGATGCAGTGGATGACAGTTATAACACATAATGTAAAATACTTAGATCAACAATCCCATCTAAGCAGAAAGGGAACAATAAGTAAATGTCACAATGAATTAAATAAAGCGGATGAAGTAAAGTATGGCATGCGGTAATTAAAATTTACCCGGTCGAGTGATATTCGACACTTTAATAATTATGTGGGACTTATGGTTGCCCAATGTAATGCATCCATACTTTTATCGACAATTTTGAAAACCTTGCCGTACAATTATCCAACACACAACAATCCTAGCCGCGACGGGAAAAGCCTAATAAATTATTCAGAATAATTAGTCTCAAAAGACTTGGATAATTTAAATATGGATCCACTATAAAATTAATTAAGTGGGTTGGGTCATTTTAATTTAAGCCCAAAATAATAAATTAAGTCTGGTCCATTAATAATATTAAATCGAGTCCAGTAACGAAAGCCCATAATCGAATGAAATGGAATAGATGGGGAATATCGAATGAAGTCTGAATTCACATGAAATCGAATGAGGGGTATGATTCGAATGGTATATGAATATCGAATGAATTAAATAAAGGTAGGCTGGTTCGAATCCCACTTAGTATCAAATGGAAGCAAGGATTCGAATGGGTTTCATGATTCGGATGACTTGGAGGATTCAGATGAAATGCAAGGGAATTAATTGATAAGGCTTGACTCGAATGCCTGACTGAATTTCGAATGAATTCGAATGGCTTTTAACTCCAACAGGGCCAACTTTAATTCTTAACTTATTTTAATTGCCCAATGGGATATTCTGACATTCTGCACGCATAATTAATTAAGGCTGGCAGTGCATCAAGAAGACGTACAGTCCTCAAATTTGAACAGTACTATGACGTCCATTGGCTTATTCTTGTTTGAACACTCAGCTTGAAGATGAAGAACACTTGAAGAAATGTTCATCCAGTTTATAATAAAATGGGTGTTAGATCCATATTAAAAATCACAACATGAGGAACATTTGTTTATTTAGGTGTCAAAAATCCATATTATCTTAAAAACACATTTTTTAGATTATAAGAACATATGAAATGACTCATTATTCAAATTAGTAGAAATGGAGGTTGAACATATTCTGGATGAATGCTAAAACATATTCCAATAATGTGTACTGGAAACAATGGTAATGGAGATAAAATGTGATAAAAGTAATAAAGTTTGAATAATGAAGAAATTACCTGAAGAGATTGAACAATGGAGTTTGCTGGAGCTTGAATAAGGTGACAATAGAAATGAAGTGTAAAAACCCTAAGTGAAGAAGAAGAGGTATTTATAGAGTATAATATGTTCAGGTAATTCGAATGGGATAGAAAATAAAATAAAGGCTGGGAATCAAATGAAATAAAGTATCGAATGGATTCGAATGAAAATCGAATGGAATGGGGAATGGAATTAAGCCTGAATTTGAATGAAAGTGAAAAATCGAATGGATTCAAATGAGCCCGAATGCTTATGTGCTCGAATGGATGCCACGTGTCCCACTACTTATTCGAATGGCAATGAAGGAATGGAGTGATTCGAATGCTAATTAAATGATTCCATTCATCCGAATGTTGTCCGAGTCTGTTCGAATTTGTTCGATGCATCTGAATGTGTTTGTGTAACACCTGACCTTGCTAACCCCACTCTGGGTCCGGTCAAGTCAGTGTCAAGTCTGCAGCCCAATACACTCCAACCCATCTCCACAATGACTGTGTTTCTACAGTACCATGGTAGGTTGTTGGTGACAGGATTTGAACCCTTATCACCCTTTACCAAGTCAAACTTGGTATGCAGTTGAGCTGCAGCTCAACTAGATACCAATGTTATCTTGGTAAATGCCTTATGGGAGTTCGAATCCCATAGGCAACAACCCACCACATGAGATGAGAGAATCTCATGTGGGGAGGGGTTGGGGTGTATTGGGCTGCATACCTACCAGGCCGAGTTCTGATCTCTAACGGCTGGCTATGGACAGTTCCATATGAAAGATAGGCTGTTACAGTTCGAATGCCGGCTCCTTTAATTTAATGCTTCTTCATCCGATTGAGTGTCTGTTGGGCCCCACTTGATATCGCATCCTCACTTATAAAATCGCAATCTGATTCAATTTAGCACTTTACTAAGTGTAGCCCTCTAAACCCTTTTTTTTTTAAGTCTGGAAATTTCCCGCAATGGCTACTGTTTGATTTCCCCCGCCCACTGGTGCATAAAAAAGGGTCTCAAGTAATTGTTGGTCATATTCACATTTTTAATTACTAAGTGTCACCCCTAATTACGCGATTAGTTAGTCTGGTTAAAATTAATTAATCCTAATCCGATCTAGTAATACAGGGTATTACAAGGTAATCATCATATGTCTCACACCAATAACAAGTCGTATCATATCTTGCATCATAGTCAAATCATCGCTCTATATATCACATCATAGTCAATCCTCATATATCATAAAATAATGACAGATCATCTCATTTCATATAAGTGAAGCCCCTAGAATACTAGGTCTGCATGCTCAAGTTCTTAATCTATAGTGCAAGTAAATCCCATAGTAATCTCAATAATCCTCAAAATAAAATACATATGACAAATAAGAGAGATGAACAAGCATCAATCACATATATATATATATATATATATATATAAAGACAAGCTATAGATATATGTACATATAAAACACTATCCTATCCTCTAGACCAAATTCAATAAATCAACATGGGGATTCCATAAGCCCGACACAAGGGGGAAGGCTCTAAAATAATCATCCTAACAAGAATTCAACATCCCCTAAGAAACCAAGCAAGGATCGGACACGAAAGGGGAAATGCACAAAAAAATGACACGAAAGAAAAAGTTCCGCTTGCCTAGGCCGACGGACCACGTTAGCGCCTAGACCGAGATTCACCCACCCATGATGCTTTGCCAAAAGTAAGGTTTTTAGTCAATGTTAGAAGGAATTTTTCTATCAAAGTTTAGAATATAGGGATGTCAAACCTTCTGATATGAGCAATTTTGAGTTAATTTAAAGGATTGATGTTGTTTACACTGTTTTGGGCTATTTGATGTGTGTTTTGAGAGGTACATGACTCAAAATCTGGAGTTTTGAAGTTGTTGGACTGGATAAAATGCACCGAGGACTAAAAAACCACACATTGAACCGCATGATAAACAGAAAAAGCGCCCAAAAGGGATGTGCGATTTTGGGGGTGCGGTTATTGAAAACTACGCCCTAGACCGCATCTGTAACACCCCGATTCTGCAACCGGACGCAATGTTACCGCCACACCTAACTTACCTCGGGTTCTACGGCCCAACCCTTAGTAAGCTCAGTGCTCAGGCTAACCGTTTTCTAACCTTATCAGAGTACGCTGGATTTCAGGAAACTGGTCCCTTCTAATCACAGCTCAGAATGCTAAAACTGGAAACAGACAGTCACACAAAACATGCAAAACAAAACCAGATTCTATTACAGGCTGCAAGTTGAGAGTTTACAATACCAAAAAGAAGATGTCCCACGTCCGGGACTCGGCCACTTAATACAAGCCGATTAACCAAAAGAATAGAGAATCAAGAGTTCAGAATATACAAGAATAACTGAAATGCAGAGCACTCAAACAGTTAAACACATATGTTCACTCATCCTCACAAAAACCCATAAGGCATAGCCTTACCCGCGTGAGCTAGTGTCCAGGAGGGGTGTTCTCCGGACCTTTGATACCTGTATGCAACAAGCATAGTTAGTCATAAAGACTAAGTACGGAACATACACACGGTAACTTTAAATATGCATCTTCACAATTGTATGCATCATGATACTCGTCGAGTACATCTCCATTATGCAACTCAACGGTTTCAAATCTCTTTAATGCAGCAATAACAATGCAGCAATCAACTCTGAATGCGTCATCACGGCAAGCAATAATTCAACTTAAACTGAAAGCATCAAACACTGCAGACAGTCATCAACAATTAAACTAAAAGCATCAAACACTGCAGACAGTTATCAAAGCTTATAGAGTGAATAATTATGACCAGAGAAACTTGAACAACGGGGGGCTCCACCGACAGGCCCGCTGTCAAGGCTAAGTGTGCTTGCGTACGGCCGACTGGAATCACTCTTGACCGACACGTACAACAAAACACGGGTTGTGAATAGGGAAGGAATAGGATTATCCAATGCACACCGTTTCGTTACACTGAATACCCTAATCCACTACCACGCTTAAGTTGGTGAATTTCGGGAAACCATTATAGCTGCCAGATGACGAGAATCACCAACCCGTCACAGCTAGGTTTCCTTCATCTAATATCAAATTACCGGTAAACCCCCTAGGGTGCAAATCCCAAGAGTAGCCTC
>MAYD01768786.1:0-10763 GCA_001909325.1 Ruellia speciosa
AACTAAAACTATAGCACCAAGAAAAATATCTTCCTTTGATCATTATACCATAAAAGTATTAAAAAGAGCAAGGCCCCATTTGATAAATTTATCACTTAATCTTAATAGACTAAATATTTATTTATAAATGCAATAAGTTAATTGATTAAGTGATTTTTTAAGGTTATGAGTAAAATGTAGCCAAAATTAAATGATTTACTAATGGAAAACTAACTTCAAATATAAAGTTTTTTTTAATGAATTAAAAATAATTCTAAACATTATTTCTAAATTCTACTAATCATTCCTACCTTCTTCAGTTTATTAATTGAACCCTTACAAAAGTTCCAAAAGGGGCCAGCAAATATTAGTTGAATAATAGTTATCTCACCAAGGAATCGAACTTTGGTTTGAACTGAGGAGTGACGTCATCGACATACTGTGGGATTTTAATTTCTGCATAGAAAATAATGGATCAATACAATTTAAGTAAAGATTAAAGTAGTAACTGTAACATGTTCAAACCAGGAATTACATCATCCTATTCCTAATGCAATACACTGACAAACTTTCTTGATGAAGTATTGACTAATTTCAAGACTAACGACATTAAGCAAGTGGCATATGGATTACACCATTAAGAATACCTTTGGCATGCAGCAATAAGATAAACTAAAAGAGTATGATGCTTCAAAACATAATGTGCACTACTCTGAGAAACATACTTAACCATTGTAAAGTCATCAAAACAGGCCTGTTTATGGTGGCTCCTTTCCAGTTTCTAGGTTTTGCAGCGCAGGAAGATTTAATTGAGGAAAAAAAATAAGGAAAAGGCAAAATATATATGAATGCAGAAAAGATAAGAAAAGGGAGCAGTCATACCGTCATAAGCTTGCTTGTACATATCAACCAATCGGGAGCCAATTCCTTTTCTGTAATACTCCCAATCTATGGGTTCTGGTTCCTGTTTTTTTATCATAAAAAAGAATAAATAAAAGGGCACTGTTCAATATTTATCTTTAACAACAAAAGAAAATTGAGGGCACATTTTAAGTGCATGGGCAAGATTACAATGGGTAATGTGGTGGCCAGATTTAGCTGATCAGCATAAAGGTAAAATATTATCTTATATTTTAAAACAACATATAATTCAATAACTTTGATATATAAGTCAATGGCTTCCATATAAGTAGGAATTGACCAAGTAAATCACAACATACAAGTACCCACCCCTTTTGTACACAAAAGGTACCTCAACCCTTTGCTTATGGATAGTCACCTAGGCATTAGTAGATTTGGTTAAAATGATTATTTCTTCCAAAGAATAAAGAGCTCAAAGATTGTTAAGGGTCAAGGTTCAATGACTCACAACAAAGAATATCTTCAAAGACAACCATTCCTTTTCTTAGTTTCTCTAAAGAGTTAAAGAGACACAAGCCTGCATGTTCTGACTTGTGCGTCCATTGTCTAACTTTGATTCTTCTGGTAAACAAATTCAAGTTTCAAGCATACTGCATACGAGACCTTTTCATTATCTACTCAATGAAAATCCAAACATATACTCACTTTCACCATGTTCTATTGAAACTTCCATTTATTTTTATTTGCATAAACTTATAAACTTACAAATGCAATCATATTCATGGTATACTTCTCTGTAATAGGCTACATGGCCACGCGGATAAAATTGTCTTCCACAAATTTAGTCTCTACCACATCTCTCTCTTCAAACAGTAGAGCATTGCCTTCTTCCCATTTTCATTATAATTTTCATGAAGAGCAAACACCTCTTATCTACCTCTCACTCCAAGAATTTTAGTGACCTCAATATAATTTCCACAAGGCAGTGTTTACAAAACAATCAGGATATAGCAGAATGAGGAGCTAACATCTCAAGCTAAATCACCTTCAGAAAATCAAGTTTTAGAAATTCCATATTTGAACCCATAAGATCACATCCTTTCTTACGGAAAATAGTTTAGGTGGTAAATTTTTTTCCATGAACATTAACTAATATACTATCACACCTCAAAGTGGGTAACAAGTAAAACAGAATTTTGAAAAATACAATCGAACAAACTTGCCTCTCACAGTGTATACACAATAAACTTGATATGAACATTAAGAGATTTACCATCTCTCTCTTTTGAAAACAAATTGTCAAATGATATTAGCACAGCACGTCTAATCATCTCCACTTTACAAAAACCTGAAACTACGTTTGCTAACTGATAATGATTAGAAATGATTTGCCATGGGATTGTACATAACAAAATGAAGTTTTTAAGCACAAATTATGCTGATTGTTTTATGGGTATTGGGTAAAACCTATAAAATAATGCTGTTACCCATGGGAATTAAATTTGCCTACTTAATTCAAATGTTAAATTTACGGTTACAGATCGCTACTTGAAAATGAAACACAGCCTGTCTAGACATTACATTAGTAAGGTACAATAACATTATCAGATGAACATACCACCAAACTAAAGATTGGAAGATAGCCCAGAGTACAAACTTCCAAAAGGCATTAATTAATCAAATTCAAGTAGGTAACTGCTGGAACAAAAAAGAACATCACCAAGATATGCTACATGAGCCTAGCAAAGGCAGTACATGAGCCTAGCAAAGAGAAGAAAAATCTTATCTACTACATAAAGGGCATGTGGCTTAAGTATAAGAATCAGCAAACCATATAAACCATTCAGAAGGTCACACCTGTAAGCTAACAACGTACAGGTAATGAAACTAATAAGTAATAAACCAATACCACCAATTTTATGTTCTTCACAGGAAGAAGAAAATTTTTATTTGCAAAGTAGTGGGCTCGACAATAATCTGAGCAATTCAATCGCTCCTAATCTAAGCTAAAAACAGATGGTAAAAGCAATGTAAACATAGAAAATTGCTCTCAAGTCCCCAATGAAACACACGTAATTTCTCAACATTTTTACAAACCTAAAACTTGGACGAATAAATCCACTTCTCCTTTATCGTCATCATCAAACAGCTAATATATCTAAACATAACGCAAATCCAAATAAATGAAACTAAGGACATCAAACATCGATAGATCTGCGAATTTTGCCCACCCTCAACGAAAAATAAAACAAGCCCCAGATTGAATAAGAAATCTTGTCAGACCAAAAGAAGGAATCAACATTCAATTAAAATGGGCAAAAGAAAGGGAAAATAGTAGACCTGGCTGAACTTGGTCTGAAGCTGCTGATTGACATCGTCAAAGGCGCGGCGGAGGGTGGCAAACTCCCTGCGAGCGTCGTCGGAGACGAGCAGCTTGGCCATACCCTCCCAGTCGATGGTCCTTCCAGCCTGGAAGGCAACGTCGGCGACCTTCTTCCCGGGTCCGCTCATTGTGGGTTTGCGATTGGATCCGAATTGAAATGATCTGAAAGGCGAATGTGGATTTGGGAGAACAGGCGAATAGGGTATCCCGAGGGCTTGGAGGAATTTGTTGTCTCTGTGACTCTGTGACTGTGTCTATTAGTTTTTACCCCTTCTTATGTAATTTTAAAAGGGTCGGGATCACATTTCTCAATTTTATTTTTTTACCATGTCATCATTTCAAGAATCACAGCATTGGTACCGGACTGATTTTAAAAAACTAGGACTCATACAAGTTGTAGTTTTAAATTTAAAAAATAAAAAAGATAAATGGGGTAGCAAGAAAAAAGATAATTTTTTTAAGAATTTTTATAAGAAATTTTAAGTAGGAATATCTCTTCCAAAACATTTTTCTATCCTCATGATGCTTGACTTAATACATTGTTTAAACGCCTATAGCTATATACCACTTAAGTCAACCACTATTTTTTTCATTAGTTTCTATACTCAATCTCATCAATCTTAATTGTAGAGGCGAACGAGGAGCTCAATTACGGTACTACCGCTACAAAAAAAAAATGTGACATCATATTAATAATTTAGCTAACATGAATATACAATTCAACAAGCATGTGTATACAATTATGTGAAAATGTCTATACAATTCAATGAATTATAATTGTGATGTCAGCTTGGGGAACAAAAAGTGACATGATATCCTAAAAAAATTGTACAACATATTAGAGTAGACGCATGCGAGTGACGATGCCATCTATGGCTCTCCTCCACCAAGGAGACTACACAACTTTAATAAAATTAATAATTAATAATTAATTAATAATTTTATTTTAATTATATTATTAATGTTAATAATACTATTAATTAAATATTAAATTTTATTTTATTGAATTTGTAAAGCCACCTAATAATTAATCAGGGTAGAATGCATGGGAACGTATATGGGACTGAGGAAAGAAATTAATGGAAAAAATTAATTAATTATATTTTATTATATTAATTCTGAATGTAGTAAAATAACCGTCACGATCATGAAATGTGAACTTTCAAATTTGATCTTATATTCAAATGTGAACCAATGACTTTTGAATCATAAGTTTCACTTCAAACCATTACACTATCACTTCATTTGTGTTATATAGTTGATATAAGCAATTAATATATATATATATATATGTGTGTGTGTGTGTGTGTGTGTGCGCGCGCGCGCGCGTATATCATTTATTAGTATTTAATAAAATTAAGTTGGGTAATTAATTAAGTAAATAATAAATTTAACTATAATTAGTTATTCAATTAATTAAATAAACAATTCGTATAAAATACAATATTTTAAAATCATTATAAAATATTTATATAGTTCCAATGATATTGGGAAGAAAATAACATATATATCCAATTCTATGTGTACTTATTTGAATTAGGGGTAAAAAGAAATTGAAAAAAAAAAAATCTTACGACATAAATTTCCACAACCGAAACAATAACATCATTAGGCGAACCTTAAAAATTTCTATAAGACCATCTAGAAATAAAATCTCAATTCTCAAATTTCATTAAAATAATGAAATAGATCATAAAACGACCAAATTTAGGTAACTAAAAAAAATTTAAAGCAATCCAATATCCCCGAAATAAATCTCAGGAGTGATTCAAACCATCGCAATGTTTTGAAATTGGAAACATCCTCCATGTTTGGATCATCTTTCTTTAAATTTTTTTTGCACTTTTCATCCACAATTTTTAAACTTTAACTTTTTTCTCTTATATAAATAATAATAAATATATAATAATAATAATTCAATAATTATTCTTTTTAAATTTAAATATAATTTTTTATATACAGAGCAAATCTCTTATACACTATTATTGCTATACCCAATTTGCTCCCACCTCCTGCCTCT
Organism: Ruellia speciosa; assembly: GCA_001909325.1. Taxonomy (NCBI): domain Eukaryota; kingdom Viridiplantae; phylum Streptophyta; class Magnoliopsida; order Lamiales; family Acanthaceae; genus Ruellia; species Ruellia speciosa. The sequence goes on from MAYD01768786.1 coordinate 5,244, forward strand.
TTCATGTTCTCTGGCACCCCTCGCCTGTTTCCAGTGGTTGCTTCCGGCTTCAAGCTCCATCGTGTTGCCATTGTGGTCATAGTCCTGAGTTTTCGGTCGTCACCCACACCGTCGAGTCTAGAGCTTCGGTTTCAAGTTCTCTCAGGTGGTTCCCCATTCACATCCCAGCCCTCGGTCGTGGGGGATTTGGTTTTGTTTTGAGATGGCGTATAGTTGTTTTGTTCCAAGTGGGGAGTATAATGTTTGGGTTGCCTTAGATGAGTCTCAAGTTTCCAGCTTTCATCCTTCGTTTTGGCTCCAGATGTGTTTGACATCTTCCAATTTTGACATTGCATTTAGATAGCAATAGTCGACTACAGTTGCCATGCTTCAATCATCGTCTCCAATTTCCAGTGCAATGGTCGTCCTCATCGCCGGTTTGATGCGGCTTGTACTCCATCTTCGAGGTGATTCGTTCCCCCATCTTCCCGTGTTGGTTCCCAAGGTCATGCCTAACTATTTAGGTCATTTTATTGAATCTCCTTTTAGTAGGGTTTCATCATTTTCCTGGCATACCTTTTGGCATTTCTCAGGTTGGTGGTATAAATGTAGGGTTGCCTGTAAAGTTATTTCAGGTGGGGCTTGAGAACTTCCTTCTCTAATGCAAGCTGGACTCATGGGATTATTTTTGTTTCACCTATTTGCCAATTGGATTATTGTACTTTTGAGTAATTGTTGGGCTTTATGTCCTCAGAGTTCAACCCTTTCCTGTTGGGCTTCTCAGGCCATACCCATCGGAGTTGTTGAAGTTGTTTTGGAATTGCTTGTAATTTTGATGGTATGGATACCTTAGGTCCAGCCATTTTGCTTCCTTGATTTCATTAATAAATCTATATTTTTCCCAAAAAAATAAAATCACATCATCCTATCTAAGGGCGAGCATATTGGGTATCCATCTGAAACTTTTGATCCAAAAAAGAGTGTGTAACTGATACTACAGTTATGATTTTTAATTTTAAAAATATGCTAATAATTGGTTTAATTATAGTTTGTAATTTAGATAACCGAAAGTTATTGATCCAATCCAAAACTATATATTATGTGTGTATATATATGTATATTTATGTATATATATATATACACGCGTAAAATTCAAATATATGTAAAGCATATTTTAATGCATAAGTAAAAAAGTTACTACTTATCATCCATTATCCATTAAAATTTACTTCTAGTGGTTTGAGATTTTTTTCTTTTATCCAAATCGCCGAGGCGGAATGGCACGGTGGTCTAGACCTACATCTGGGAGCACAATCAATCAATCATTTTTTTTATCAATCAATCAATTACTAAAAAGAGAGGTTAAGAAATTGGATTTTGGAACAGAAATAACGAATCCATAAAAGTATCTCTGAAGATTTCAATTTCAATGTGGAAAAAAATGAACCAAAAGGAGTTAAAATCAATAATGATTCTGCAAAATACACCTACTCAATCTAATCCTTTACAGAGTTAAAATGTGCAGTACCCTTTTTCCTTTTTATATTATGAAATATTTATTTCATTTCTTTTGTAATATTTTTTTAATTATTAATTGATACAATATTCTATTTTCTCACTTTATCCATACCTTAATAATGAAACCAATCTTTCATCCCTTCGCATTTAATTTTCATTTCATTTATAGTTTGCTTTATATCACTATGTTTTGGCAGAAATTAGATTCCATTGGAGAAATTTAGGGCTTAAGAACGAATGGATGATTCAAGATTTAACAGGTCTGGTATGATGCAAATTTTTTGGAATAAACAAACAGCAAGCATAGCAAAACATGTCAACATGAAATGGAAAGAGCATAATTTTAGCATACTATTAAGTATTGCAGCAATAGGGCTCCATATTTCTGATATCCAAAACACAAGAAGTCTACGACCAAATAATGACGACATAGCAAATTGATTCCCAATCCCACAGGTCTTGGTGAATAGTAGATGATTCATAGTCCTGCAATATAAAGCAAATAAGTAAGTAGGGGGTACGACAGAGATATTTTGCTGCTGGGTCTGAATGCAATAACACTTGGACATTGATTCAAATAGAATCGACTTTTGGATCCAGCTATGATGATGTAACACAAACAATCTGTCGCAGCAGCATCGCCATCATCTCCAATCTTTTCAGGGTCTTGTGAATTAGGGAATGCATCCTTGTGTTGGGGCAGAGTATTGGCTCATCAGACGATTCACAAACCTGTCTGTATAGAGACCCTTGGCCTGTGCACCGGCCTGTGGAGGTTATAGCAAGCATAGTTTGTGTGTGCGGCGTATCTCGCGAACATGAACCTTGAAGTGCTTGCAATGCATTCGATTGACTGCATCACAAACATAATTTTGCGTAGCACATTAACATGTATCAACTTAACTAACATTTCATAAGCCCAACAAAGATATCAACAATAAAGAATCCTATAGCAAAATATGACAAAGATATTTTCGTTACTCCAAGAATGTAAGAATAGTACAGAACTGACCATCTTGAGTCATGAGAGAACAGTTTAAGCACACAGATTAATGGACCACGCCCAATTCAAGCTCTCTCAACAAAATGCCTTTTGCGTATGTCACCAAATTGGATTGAGACATTACACATTCTCCACCCTTGTTAGATGTTGGAAAATTTTTCACTGACATTGTCAAGTTCAATCTTTCCCTTGGACCCTGACCCTCAAGGTCCATGTGATAGATGTTCTGTTTCTTAGGATGGCAAATTGCCTGCACTGTCCTCATTGTTTGGCTGTCGCCTTTTGCTTTTGAATGTAGATGTGGAAGTCTTGGCTACACTATTGCAATGGCCCCAATCGATTAAAAGTAAATTTTTTCATATAAGATTCCATGAAATACCAATCTGAATCCTCAGAATCAGCATAGGACATATTATCAAGTTGCACTGATCTTCGGCATATGGTGACGGGCATGATCCACATACGCAAGTGATCAGCACCAGTAAACTCATAATTCATAAAGAATGGCATTTTCCATATTCTGCCTCAACCTTTTCTTCTTCTTCTTGTTGAAAAGAAAAGAGCCTCAACAACACCAATAATCATAATCATAATCATCATCAAGAACCTGTTCTATGATGGAAGTTTCTTGGACCAACAATATGTGGAAATATCCTCTCCATCTCTGTTGAAAATTTCAAAGCCAAATCCATCTTACCCATCCTCTTTAAACCGAAAACTAGTGCACGGTAGATATATATCGAAGGAAACACCTGCTTAAGTGGCATCTCATAGAAAACTTTCATGGCATCTTCAATGTTTCCTGATCTTCCTAAGATTTCAATCAAGGGTTTGAAAGTCATCAGATCTGGTTGAATTCCTCTCTCATTCATCTCCTTGTAGTATAGCAGACACAAATCTAATCTGCCCACCTTCCTCAAGCAGTTTAATATGGTATTGTAAGTTACAACATCTGGAATAAGATCAACTGCTTTCATAGAAGCAAATTCACGCAACATATCATCAACCCGTCCAAGGCGACCCAAAATTGCCAAAATGATGTTATATGTAACCAAGTCAGCTTTGCATTCGCAACTCTTCATATGTTCAAATACTGACAATGCACTGTCAACATGTCCACATTTACCCAAAGCAAAAATAATCCGGTTCAGAACTACGACAGTTCTTGGTAACTCCAACTCACAAATTTCTTTGATAAAATTCAACAATATAGAAGGATTTCTATGCTTTCCGAAAGCTCTTCCAATAATAAGATATGAATTCAGTCTTATGGAGGTACAGGAAACAAGAAGATCCTTAAAAACCTGAGAAAGCATGCTAAAATCATTCCTAGTCTCAGCAGCTTCCAGAATGACATTATATGGACAAGGGCCAAGGGGGATGTGCTTGCGACGGAAAGCTTGCAGCAGCCTAGTGGCAAAAAGAAGATTCCCAGTAGCACAGACCTTCCGGATATAATCTAAACAGATTTCATCTCGAGAGACAGAAGATCCCACACCAGAAGAATAAATTTGATTCAGGATTTCATCAGTTCTCTCTTCCAAAGAATCTTGAGTGCATATAGACAGTTGATTGCCAATTGAATTACCTGGCACAGCAAATGATGAGGCTCTGGGAAATCTAACGGGGATGTTTTTAACAACACTCCGCGCTCGAAACCACACCATTGATTATAAGCAAATTTCCCCAACTCAGCTTTATATCGACCGGGTCGAGTTGAATAGGAACAAGCCACACATATTGTTATTTGAACAATTTCGGAGTTATGCTGGCAAGCCTGTCAAGAAACTGGCCCTAAAACAAAAAAAATGTCTAGCCTGTTAAGATTCTCCATTCAACTTGAATCCATCTAATCCACGGACAAATGTTAACTTCTACAAGTTGTATTCACTTCTCTTCCTTGAAAAAATTAAATATTTCTTGACTCCTAAGACTTGCAAGTTGTAAAAGAACCCACTGGCCATTTAGTTACTAGTATTGCACCTGATTCGTAGGAGTCAGCAAAAATGCAAATATATATTCTTGTATATTTATATGGTAATTATAAACATAGAAATCATATAATATAATACATTTAAGCAAATGAATATAATGCACTACATTAATAAATTAAAGAAAACAGACAGGTAGATTAACACAGAGCATGATTAATACTTTCAACAAATTTGAAACAGAAAAAATGACATCTATACTCTCCTGGACTCTTTTAATTAAGGCTGAGGGGTACATAGTAACTGCCGCAGGCCACAGTTCATCACAACGTCAATTTCCAAATTTGTCCTTCCCTAAATGAAATAAATAAAAATTTTGCAACTTATAAAACTCGAACCACTGACCTTACTTTAAAGAATAATGTCTTGAGTTCTGGACTATCCTATCTGACTGATAATAGTTGCATTAATATGATAATTATACAGATGTACTACAATTACTTTAGTGGTGCTAAGTGATTTGATGCGCACCACAATGTGTATGGCAAAATTGAACCAAGTATACAAAGAGCGGTGTGGACAGTCTACTGACAGAAATGAGTTCATGTGGTTGCGGCCTTGTGGGTGTGTGAGTTCGACTTACATGAGTTTTTTAATCTTGGAACAGATAAAGAGACAGGAAAATGTACTTCCTATATTGTGACATTTCAAGAAACTATGACCTCATATAGTGATACTACGGAATGCAAGCATTTATAATCATAAGTTATATGTTTAAACACATTACTCCTACCATTTTAACTACTTGTACGGAACTAACCACCATGGAAAGAATCATGACATATAGGTTCAAACAATCTGCTATTGGTTTTTGTTCATCCAATAATAAACGCACAATGTCTCTCCGCCCACCAATAAATTACACATTTCCAAACGCTATGAAACCAAAAATCCTACACACACAAAATGAAACTAAAAAAAATTCCAAAAGCAACAACATACATAGTAAAACAATCAGATCCAAACACAACAAACCAAAATTTAAAAAAAAAAACAAAAAAAAAAAAAACACAAACAAACAAAAAAAAG
>MAYD01768787.1:0-15680 GCA_001909325.1 Ruellia speciosa
ATATATATTCAAAAATTACATAAAATGTATATATACAATACTTATACATGATATATACCACTTTATACACAATATTATTTAATAATTAAATATATACTAAGTGGAATGGAGGTAAAGTGTCACCTTTCTTTATTCTAACAATGTACTGGTCTGTAAGAAATATTCTGACAATGCAGCAGATATATCTAAATCTCCCATTCAAGAATCAAGCCTCCTTTATGAAGCATGCCTTTGTTACCGGACATTATGGACGATCTGGACCTGTCTCTTTCTCTGGAAAAGTGACAATATGTCCTGTCTATTACTGTATCTCCATTAAACAGCTATTTGTGGGGTTAAGTTTAGCAACTGCACAACCTTTGTCTTAATTCTTATTACTGATGTAGAATGCAAATGATATTGACAGCATATTACGCTGTTTCTTTCATGGGATGATACGTGCACTTGGGTGATATTATAGGCTAATGTTTTCGGGAGATTTGAGCATGAGTAGTAAGGTGCTCCAACTTGCTTCAAGTTACAAAATTTGAATTTTTTGAGCTCAACCTTCAGCTTGATGAACTGCACATATAAAGCTCACGAGTGACAGTTAAAAAGTAAGAAGAAAACAATAAGCTAATATGGGCTGAACTTTTAATCTCTTCCTATAAAACCAATTCACTAAAACTCATATTATATTTATGATGCCTGTTGAGTATTTTGATACTGGACGAACATTAGGTTTGATGACACCTAAGCACTATACACCATTTTCATGAAAGGGACACCTTTTCACTGTGGTGATATTCTTTGAACTGGTCCACTATAAAATATAAAATCTACCCCTGATTGATCTGCCTTGGATGATCCAACAGCACAAAATGAAGCAATCACCCACTACTCAAACTGAGCTCTTACAGTCAATCTATTGTAAAATTGTAACAGAAATACAGGATTAGTAAGGCTGCTGAGTTTGCCTCAATTTGTACAGCATCTCTAAGAATGGAATGGAGTGTCAAGCAAGAAGACGTATCTTGAATCCTAACCAACACTGTCCATCCTTTCTGCTAATTACTTTTGCTTGTGTTTGCAGGCCAGCTTTCAAGCATTTTTATTTGGAATGCATTAACAGCTTGGCCTAAATTGACCCCTGTCATTGTATAGTATGTTCCAAAAATGATAGCTTGATTACCAAGCACATGACAAGAGGATAGATTGACTTCTTCCACAAAAGTTTATACAATGTTAGATAGCTTTTATAGGTGAAACAAGAATATTATACTATATAATTATAACTCCTATTTGTACAACTTGGATTTCTATGGAAGAAAATATTGCACTAACATAGACCTAATACTTCCGGATTTTGGTGCAAGTAGTCGAATAAGGGGAAGTGTTGGGGTCTCCTTGGACCCCAAACCCGAATGGATCCCTACCATTCATAATGAGGATCCCACCACATGAATGGTGTGGATTGATCTGGTCTTGAGCTCCAAGAGACTTCCGAGAATCTCCCCTGGAATAAATGATCCATCCTCAGCAAATTCATAACAAATTTATTAAGAGACTAGATGAACACATGCCTTAATTTTCCAACTGATGTAATGGTTTTATCATTTCTGGCCCACTTTTTTTGTTTCTTCTGTTCCTTGTCAAGAAAACTCAACTAAACGTTTGAGTGTAGCGTTAGAAAATGACAGCTTGTTAAGTGCCAAACGCGTTGAATGCTATTGGGCTGTCATTCTTAGAAATGAAGACAGTCAGTTAACATGTGAAGTTCCATGCTAATTGCCAGTTTGCCCGTCTTCACGTATGTTGCTTTTCTAATAAACAATTGCAAAATTCGCACAAATTATGCTAATTGCTAACCTGTCAAGAAATGCACACATATATATAGAACCCCCCACTACTGTTCCATTTCCAACCTCAACAAAGGAAGCAGCAAAGCCCCACAAAGGAAAAAAGCAAAAGCGGAAGAAAAGCATCCATAAAAACAAAACCATAAGGGCTCTCCTTTGATATTCATCTTTCTCAGAAAGTTACAGCATAAGCAGCAAAAGAAGAAACGTATCATGGAAGAAGATGGCGATGGGGAGGACTTGAAGACGCCATTCTGGATCCAAAGCAATGCCAATCTTCGCCGCGGCGACCGCCTCCGCCGCGGTATCTCCTCCTTTTTCCTCAGCTCTGGGCTGGTGGTGTTCCTGCTGCTGGTAACTGCTGTTGTTTTCTTGGCATTTGTAGTGCCTTCAACCCTGTCATTTAGTGCTCAGATCTTTAGGCCGAATAGTGTTAAGAAAAGTTGGGACTCTCTGAATGTGGTGTTGGTTTTGGTTGCGGTGGTGTTTGGATTTCTTAGCAGGAATAAGAATGAGGATAGGGATAGGCATGGGTATTCTGATGAGATTCAAGATGTTGGTGTTAAGGAAATTCAGCCCCCGAAATCGAATAATGATGACAGTTATCGAACAGTTGGTGGGCAAAAATCGGATCTTTTGAATTCGAGGGAATGGTATGAACATTCGGATGTTCAGGCGAGATTTGAGCGTAAGAATTCGTTTCTGAGAAGGAATAGCAGTTCTTACCCGGATCTGCGTGAGGTTTCGGCTGTTAATTGGGATTATGGAGTTTACCAGAGGAGATTTTATGATGATTTTCATGTCGACCCGGTGAGGGATTCAGATCCGGGTCGGGTCCACCGCCGGCACCGGAGCATGGAAGAAGTTGAGACTCTAAGGACGGCGCCGCCTCCAGCGACACAGGCGAAGACGATTATTGTTGATACATTGGTGAGTAAATCCAAGGAAGCTGCGAATTTTCCTCCGCCTACGCCACCACCGCATCAGTCAACGTCGACGTTGATACCAGAGGTTCCGCCCGCGACGCCAGAGGAGCCTTTGCCGGGAGTTGAAGAGAATCCGAAGGGTAAAACTAGGAAGGAGAGATCGAGAAGGAAACCGAGCAGAAATGCAGAGAGAATGAGTTCGATTACACCAGCGGTGCCACCTCCGCCGCCGCCGCCACCGCCGCCGCCGCAGGAGAAGAGCAGCAAAAGTGACCGGAAAAGAGGCGGAGCGACAGGAAGTGCAACTAAGGATTTCCTGAATTCTCTTTACCACAAGAAGAAGAAGAAGCCGAGGCAAAAGAGCGTCGATAATTTTGATCATCTTCTTCACGAAGCTCAAGCTCCGTTAAGCTTCCACCTTCCGCCGCCGCAATCGCCTCCTCCTCCTCCGCCATCGCCTCCACCACCTTCAGTGCTACAGAATCTCTTCTCATCCAAGAAGCAAAAACGCAAGAGAACCATAACGGTCACGCTATCTCCATCAGAAGCAAACCCTAATCCCCAAATTGCGCCGCCATCGTCCACGCGCAATCCATCAAACCCTATAAAGCTGCACAAATTCGAGAAATTAGACGAAACATCCAACAGCGGCGGCGAATCCCCACTCAACCGCATTCCGCCTCCGCCGCCCCCTCCGCCAGCGGCCTTCTTAAAGACCCCCGCCTGGAAGTTCATCGTGCAAGGTGACTACGTCAGAGTGAACAGCACCACAAGCTCCAGGAGTGGCTCCCCTGACCCAGACGAACTGGATTCCGACGTTACGCCATCCGCCACAGACGGCGGCGATATAACTCCATTCCATCCGTCGCCGCTGTTCTGTTCAAGCCCCGACGTCAACAGCAAGGCTGAGAGCTTCATTACCAATTTCCGCGCCAAATTGAAGCTCGAGAAGATCCATTCCATGAAGAAAAGAGAGCCGGGCTTATCCAGCCTCCGCCCGAAACAAATTTAGCTTGATTTATTTTCCGTTCACCCGTTTTCTTCAACATGAATTGAAAGAAATCGACATTGTTTTGGATTTTTTTATAGCTTCCATTATAGAAATGCAGGTTTGGAAGAATCAAACTAGTTCATAGACTAGCTCTGTTCTTGAAGGTGAGCCGTGAGCACACATGGAAAGTTCTAGGGTTTCTTGTGTGGTTTCAAATTCAATTACATGAAAGATCTCCCAAATTCGAAACAACTGATTTGAATCCTCGTGTTCAGATGTCATTCAAGGAGCAGAACAAGCTATGATTTGGCAGCAAAGCCCTGGATCAATACCCCAAGAGATTCTTCCTCGTCCTGTATGTGTTGAATCCGTTTTGCTTTGATCCTGACAAGCTCCACACTCTGTTTCACATTCAACTCAATCGTGGGGATTCGGTGGCTGTCAAAAAATGACTCAGCTTCATCTGCAGCCTGGTAGCTACACAGCTGAAACCAAGTATGTGTAATTAGAAAATTGAAGAAGTTTCATTTTGTATTCTGTGTGACAATGTTTGCAATAAAACAAATTTTGATGATTCTTATTGGCTTCAATCAAGAACATGTTTGTGTTGCTCTACTGTGTATTTGTGTTAGTTGTTTACCGGTGAGATTATATCGCGTACGAAATGAGCTAGAAGTGCACTGTTGCCCCATTTCTTCAGTATCAGATCCCAGTTTTCCTACAAATATCGTGAAAGAAAAGAATACAATCATATGTTCTTGGTAGGTTTAGTGATTAGGGTATAGAATATTCAAATAGTCAAATAGCTGCATACCTTAAACCATGTCCATGCTAAGGCGCGACCTTCTGGGCTTATGCCGGCTAACACGTAGACAACATCTTGACTAGGAAACTGCATTGTAGGAAAAATTGAAATGCAGGAAATGAAGTATAGAAAGATGGTTGTTGAAATAGGCATGTTCCTTTGGGAGAGGGTACCTCATCAGTTAACAGAAAGGCTAAGATTTCAGAAATGACGTCTGGGTCAGGGCAAGATGCCAGACAACCTGAGAAAGATGAACACAGGAATGAACTTGGGAAGCTTCTAGAACAATCGTTGACGATGTTTTTGAACTTTTAACTTACGCAGAATCCGAGCCTTTTCCTGTGCAGCATCAGCTTCACGGTACATCTGTTGGAGGTGCTGCAGCCCTTGTTTATCAGAGCAACTTGTATTTCTCATCACTGATATGTACACCGCCTGTTTAAATTTACAGAGATGCAAAAAATCGTCAAGGGGTATGAAGAAAATAAGAGCAGCTGATAAAGAAATGCCATTTTATTCTCATTTATGCATTAATTCGAATTCCTACGATGGTGTTACCTTTCTAGTGTCAACAGGAAGCTTTGTGGCGTTTTTCTCCACTAAGTATGCCTGGAATCGCTTCATTGCTTCTGCTTTGGTCTGAGGATGATCGAAACTGGCTAATGCCACCATTACTTTTTCCCGTGCCAAGGCATTTAAATGGCTTTCGCCTGGCATTGCATCCCAACTTAATTTTCTGTTCAAGCAAGTGTTAACAAAGACACCAAAAATGCATGTAAGTTTGATAGATTCAATATGTCGAGGCATTCTCACTCAGCATGTGGGAGAAGGAGACGGATGAAAAACTGTTGTAAACTGGGCGACAGCTCAGGGATTGCGTCTCTTGCTATTTTCAGAGCGCTGCTGCATACCTGTAACAAATTTAACCTCATTTTCCCTCCAAAACATAGTGAACGCAATGCCATTTAAATATTGATCCCCTTTGGTGGGGTCAGTTATACAAATTAGGCTCGTACATCGATAAGCTTTGACAATACGATGTACTCAAGTTCCTTCCTGTATGTATCCATCAGGCAAAGCAGCGATGAGAATGTCGTGGAGCAAGCCTCACAAAGGGCAAACGTGTCATCCAAAACACCTGTCAAGCAAGAATGCAAGCATAAACATTCTTGTAAATAACAATGTGTCAGAAACTAAGGCTGTCTTCAGTCTTCACCAAATTCATCTGCTGCTGATAAGCAGTTGTTCTCTACTGCTTTCCGTAGCTGGGCTGCAAGATTTTCATCATATTTCACTCTGTAGAAACCTGCCTGATGAGTGTTCACTTTGATCCACCAATTATCAGAAGAGCATAGAGTATCCTCTATGGGCAAGTGCCCATGTTTCGACTCTAAAAGGAGTCTTTCCTGCTTGTCGTAGGAATTTAAGGACACCGTCAGGGGAACAAGCCACCATGCATCAGAATCCTTACCCGAGTACAAGAATTGTGTCTGAATATCGTGAAGAACGCAATGTAAGAGCTAAGCTAATTTAAGAAACTAAACAGAAGATAAATCAAAGACCTGATCAAATTCCAGAGAGGAATCTCTGAGCTTTACTGAGATCACTGGAAACCCCTTCTGCTTTGTCCATGTGTCCATCACTTGGTCAACTTTGACTCCTGATGTTTCCGCGAGAGCATTCCATAAATCCTCTGTCTTGGCATTGCTAAACGCGTGCTTCTTCATGTATAAACATAATGATTTCTGTGGCAACAAAGAAGCAGCCAACTAAGTCACAGTCGAACGACATTGTACTAAAGACTCAGCTTCTCTACCTGGAAAACCTCAGGACTGAGATAGTTCTGCAGCATTCGTACAACAGATGCCCCCTTTTTGTAGCCGATGTCATCAAAGTATTCCTGACTTAATCGCGCATTAGGCACTTCCACCTGCAGAAGAAACATTTTGCCTCATTGAATGAAAGATTATTAGTCCTAGGAAGGCTATCTGCAGTGTATAACCTCAACAGGATGTGATTGTTCTAATGCATCAATCTGCAGGCCATCGATCGTTTCTTCAAGAAATCGGTTCCAAATTTTCCATTCGGGGAACAATACATCTGTCACTAAATAACTCACCTGGAAGCATTCAACAGAAAGAGGATTTTAGTCGCATCCAAGGCTTTTTCACATTGCAGGGTATAAAACGAAAGGGAAAAATCACCCAAGTGGCGAACCCCTCATTCAGCCATAGATGTGTCCACCATTCCAACGTCACCAGGTTTCCGAACCAGTGATGAGCGACTTCGTGAGCCACGACAATTGTAAGCTGCACCGTTGAGTTTGTTAGAGCATTACAATTTGGAAAGGAAAGCGTAGCTGCATTTCCAAGTTTAAGACATGTATACCGTTTGTGTGTTGGCTGCTGCAGAGTGGAGATTATCCTGAAGCAGCAATGCCTCACGAAATGTGATCAGACCATAATTCTCCATGGCTCCGAAGGCGAATTCAGGCACTGCAACCATGTCCAGTTTTGGAAGTGGATAAGGCATCGAGAAGTACCTGCAAAGAATTATTGAGCATAAGAGTGGCTACGGTACATTCTGATTATTCAAAAGAACATGGATGTCATACCTATTGAAAAATCCGAGCATTCTAACAGCAAGATTCAGAGCAAGCTTCCCCTCGTTGCTTTTACCAACTGGGCAATAAGCACGAACTTTGACCCCTACATAAAGGATTTTTGAGCATTAGTGCCAGGCCAACACAGTTAAACATTCTAAGTGTCCTGGGATTCAATCAATACCATCTTCTGCAATGCCTTCAACATAGTCGAACAAACCAACGACAAGAGCCACTAAATATGTTGACATGAGGACCGACTCTTGAAAGTGAACTGTCTTCATATCACCACAAAGTATTTCCTCAGCAACAGGCATGTTTGACAAAGATGTCAACTTGCGAGGTATATTTTGCAGTGTTATTTTGAAGGTAGCCTGCAAACAGGACATCAGTACATATCAGCCAACTGGAAAAAAGAGGACATGACCGTAACGTGAATGCTGCCATGTATAAACCTTAAGGGCAGGCTCATCCCAGCAAGGAAAGCACCTTCTTGCATCCACGTCTTCGAATTGAGTCGCCACCATGTTCTTCTTCTCTCCTTTGTCCATATAAGTACTACATTGATACACTCAGAGGTCAGGAATGAGTCAATCACTTTAAGCTTGAGCTACTCGACGTCCTTTTCAAACCAAGTTTGAGCATGAAAGTTTCATGCTCAATGGAGCTGTTAATCAAAAGGAGTTGCCAGACTCGACTTGGCTCAAAATGCAAAGTCAAGAAAATGAGCCGAGCTGGTTTACCTAAATCGAGCTGTTCTATTAGGTCCATTAATGAAGATTTACAGTAATTTTATAAATAACTTACCTACAATTACCATTAGATCAAAGAATTATACTCAAATGAGCTTATTCAGAAGCTTGATAAGTTTCGATCTTGGCTTATGTTTTTATAACAAGCCAAGTTAGAGCTTGACTAGTTAAGAGCTTGTTTGTTTTAATGAGAGAGTTCGACTCAACTTGTTAAAGGTTCGAGTCATGTACTCAATTAGATATTTGACTCGACTCAATTAACAGCACTAACTGTCACTAGACATGCTTTTTTCTGAACAGAATAGAAGTAATCAATTCAAATCCATATGACAACTGAACTAAGCTCCAAGCTCGAATATCCCAAATTTAGACCACGTTATTCCTCAGAAAGGAAGAAATAACAAAGGCTCACCATCTATATAAGCCCTTCAAGTGTTCATTAAGCACCCCTGAGAATTGAACCTCCAGCACACCGTGTCCGACACCAACCGCCTCTTCAAACGCCAGCACCAGAATCTCATCGTCGCTGTCCAAAACAATATCAGACGGGACGTATTTCTGCAATCAGAAAGTCATAATCAACAATATAAAATATCGAGAATCATGCTCAGCAGAAGCAAAAGAAAGGACAAACAGACTTGATTATGATCATCAGATTTTGTGAAGCAGGCTTGATGAACAGCAAGCTCAAGTGCATTCAAGACGAGAAATTTGGTTGCCCGAATCACGGAAACGTCAATCAAAACTCTTCCTGAAAAAGTGGAAGCGGAAAGATCCAGCTTGATGGTGAGATCATAGCGTTTGGGGACTGCAAATTCAGGGAGCCGTGCTTTCCCTTTGAAGTGCTCAATTCTCTGCTGCAATTCCATGGCTTACTGTCACAGTTTCTTGTCTCTTTTTTGGATATTCTTGGTGAAGTTTGTCCTGGAAACTGGAAAGGGACCATAAGTTAATACAAATACGTAATTGCAGAGCTCAAATTTTTTTATTATTTTTTGTAAGATTATTTTCTTCTTGTTTGGAGTGGGTCGATGTTTAAGCATGTGGACAGTCGGTCTGATAATTGATACTATTACCCTGCACTTGTTGTTGTTGTTTGACTTTCTAACTTCAATTTTAATTGGTTTCAACTTTGATCTATTTTTACAGCATAACATGTAATTTAGTCATTTGGCCCTTAAATTAAATATTCTATATTTACATTTTTTTTTAGATTTTTCTTAATTTTTTTTAAAATGATAAAAAATTTATTTAGTAATAAATGAAAATACTTTTATTTAGGAACTAATTATACTTGTTGGAAAGCGTGGTAGTTTCTTGGTTGTTGGAACAACCCTTCAACAACGTGTCAGATGAGAAATACAAATGCAAAACGTGGTAGTGTTGATGCAGTGTGAACAATAGAAACACAAACAATAAGAGACACAATTCTTATTGACCCAGTTCGGACCCAACCGTCCTACTTTGGGGGGATATCAATTAAGGATATATCACTAGATGATTCTAAACTTAAAAAAACAAGAACTCTACCCAATTTGACTATCCTCACACTAGACACATCTAGCAAGAACTATGGTTGTACACACGTAGTCCAAACCACATCGAGACTACATCTCTAGTCAATTTAGAGTACAACAAGTTTTCAATCTAGACTAACCACTCTCTAGTCTAAGATCCTGAATAATCTCAATACATAAACAATGAACCAAAAAATACAAAGAATATCTCAATACAAGATACCTTTTCAAAACTCAGTGTAATTGTCTCGTTGTCAGAACCACAAAAAAACGACGACAGAACTTCAGCAGGTTCTTGAATAAACTCCAGCAATCTTGATCGCAGACTTCAATTCAACATCAAAAAACAATAATACCTGATCTTAATTCTGGTTGTTGTTATCAGACTCCAGCAACGCCTTTGTGGTTTCTTGATCCTCCAAGAAATCTTTTTCGATCTTTACATTAACCAAGAACTTTTCTTCTTGATATGTTTACAAACTCAAAAACATTACAAACTCTCAATACACATCTGTAAACAACACTTTCTAAATTGTATATCAAAAACTCTTCAAACAATAAGTGTGTAAAACTCTAAAATTCTCACAAAAATTTCTCTTAAAAATATTTTGATTAGTAATGTATAGAAACTCTCAAATGCAACGGATATTTATAGTTGTGAATAGACGTTCACATCAGCTCAAAAATCCTTCTAGAATATTCCTCCAAATAACTGTAAAAACTTCAGCCGTTGATTAATCCAATATGTAACCGCTAGGTTTGGTAGTTTTCTGGTTGTCTGAACGACCATGGAACGACGTCTGCAACATCTGTACAAAACTCAATTAAAATGTTAGTAATACCCGTACACTAACATCAACAATATTTATAAATTATTTTATTTTAATCACTTTTTTTTCTAAAAGGCTTATTTAATTAGTTTTTGATTAAAAAATATGGCCGATTCCGTCAAATATACTACAATGTAACCCACGATGACCAACATCATTTGTCACTATAACTTTTATCATTTTTTTTTTTGGAAAACAAGAAAAGCTCAAGAACTCACGAAGTGACCCTATCCATTCGGATATTCCGTCTGTAGCTTTTGATAGAGATGAGGAGGCACATGTGTGTATACCCTCGTCTTATAAACCGAATCATCAGAAATTTTGGCCATGGCATCTGCCATGGCATTCCCTTCTCTCGGCGTGAATTGGATCAAAACCTCATCAAAACGGCTTCTCATACCCAAAATACGTCCCACCAACCCATGAGGCTGGTCCGTTTCCTGCCCAACTTCCAACATCTGTACCGCTTGGGCGGAATCACTCTCAATGATGATGCTTTTAATACTATGTCTCCAAGCCAACTTTATGCCAATCCATATTGCCCAAAGCTCCGCCCCGAGTGGATGGCATCTTCCTAAACACCGCTGAAAGCCAAACACCCACAACCCCTTATGATCTCGCGCAATACCTCCAGCACTCGCTCGGTTATTGGCACTTTGCACAGCCCCATCGGTATTCAACTTAATCCAGTTTGTCGGCGGCGAAGACCATTTACAACAACTTACCATACAGTCCAACTTCATCCATTTCTTTGCATTAGCATCTGATATATATCGCGCCCAAGCACAACATTGGACCACCCTTGCTGTGACCGCATTCCTCACTCCCTGGAAAATAACCATATTTCGCCATTCCCATGATTTCCACATTACAACCGCAAAACAGACACTCCAATCCACATTCACCACCTAAAGCTTCCATTTATTACATAAATTCTCATACAGCCACTCAAACAGGGAAGAAGAGAAAAACCTGGCATGCGCCGTTGCTGGTATTAAAGCTTCCCAGACTTTTTTAGTATCATCGCAATCCTGCAAGACATGGAGAATATCCTCCTCATTCCCACCACAGATACCACACCTCGGAGACTCGGCAATCATCCTCCTGAACCGCTCTTTGTTGGTGAACAACCTCTGTTTAAGCACAAGCCATATAAACTGCTTTATCTGCTGCGGACCTTGAAAATTCCAAGCCAATTTCCAGCAGCTTGATTCTTGTCCCCAGTTACTGTGTTGTAGTAGATGGTATCCACTCGATACTTGATACTTTTCCGTACCCTTATACCTCCAACCCATTCTATCACTTGCCGCAGTTACAATCGGTGGCGGGACAGCCGCAATATACCCTACAACCTCCTTATCGAACCAACCAGCAAGTTTCTCCCAATCCCAATTACCATCCCTCCTAATCGCTTCAACCACCCGCATATTCGGTCGACACACAACATGTGGTTTACAGTGACTCCTCAACTCCCCCATATCCGGGATCCACACATCGTCCCAGAATCTGATCGTCTCGCCATTTCCAACTATCCAGCTGCAATGCCTTCTCAGGTTAGCCCACACCTTCTCGAGAGAACGCCATAAATGAGAGCAGTTGGTCCTCTTTAACTCCTCAGGACATCCATCCCCCATTCGGTACTTATGTCGAAGAATTTTCACCCAAAGCTTATTCGGTTGGTTTATCAAAGCAGCCCTAATCTTTATAATAAATGATTTATTTTGAGGATGTAAACGACGCAGCCCTCGACCTCCACATGCCTTTGGTTGACAAACCGACTCCCAATTAACTAAGGACGGTTTCCTTACATTTTTCGAGGTGCCCCAAATGAATTGTCGAGCAGCTTTCTCAATCTCATCACAAATCCCCACTGGCAGCAACGTAGTTTGCATGAAAAAAAATGGGATGGCCAGAATAACTGATTGCGCAAGTGTGATCCTGCCAGCCATAGAAAGTCACGTTGCTTCCCATCCATTAAGTCGCTTTTTCACCTTTTCAACAACAAATCGGTATAGATCCTTTTTTAGCCGCCCATGAAGCATCGGCACGCCTAAATATTTACCAAGATCAGAAACCCGATTGAACCCCAGTCGGCTGCATATCAGATTGGCCGTCTCATCCTGAGTGTTCTTCGAGAATAGAATTTGAGTCTTATTACCACTAACCTTATGACCAGAGAAATGGCAAAAATTATCCAAGACAGACTTCATAGTATCTCCTTGTTCCAAACTTGCCTCACAAAAGAGCACCAAGTCATCCGCAAAGAAAAGATGAGAGAGCTTCGGACCATTCCTACCAAACACAACCGGTCTCCAACTCCCATCCCGCACTGCATGTTCAATGTTTTGACCAAGCCTTTCCATGCCGACAACAAATAATAGCGGAGACATCGGATCTCCTTGTCTTACCCCACAGGCCGGCACAAACTCGCTTGTTATGTCTCCATTCCAAAGTACCTGCATGGAAACAGAACTCACACATCGCATAATAACATTGCGCAATTTATTCGGAAATCTAGCATCAATCAAAGTGTCCTCCAAGAAATCCCATCGCATCCGATCATAAGCTTTCTCCAGATCTACCTTGACAACCATCCACCCAGTCCTACCTTTCCTAGTACGCATTGAATGCAATGCTTCTTGTGCCATGATCACATTATCAGTCAGATGACGCCTAGTGATAAAGCTCGTCTTATTCTCAACAACTAACTTAGGCATCACTCCTTTTAGCCTGTTAACCACCGTTTTCGTAATAATTTTGTAAAGCACTGAGCACAGGCTAATAGGCCTAAATTGAGAAAACTCTTCCGGGCTCTCCACCTTAGGTATCAAGACAATCAGAGTTCTGTTAAGGTTAGAATCAAAATCCTGCCCGTTGAAAACATCCCGTACCAACTGACAGATGTCCTTACCCACAATGTGCCATTTTTCCTGGAAAAATTGAGCATTAAACCCATCGACTCCAGGTGCTTTCATCGGTGCCATCCCAAACACGGCTTTCCGCACCTCATCATTTGTAACCTCACTCTCCAGCATATGCACCTCATTCTCGTCCAGCTCCGGAAAAAGACCCCTGATCGGATACGTACCAGACACCACTTCATTACAAGAATACAATCTCTGAAAGAAAGAAATCGCCTCTGCCTTGAGAATGTCCTCATCTGAACACCACTCTCCTTGAATTAGAAGAGATTTAATTTTGTTTCTCTGTCTTCGAGCCATGGTCCGGCTATGGTAATACCTAGTATTCCGATAACCACTCACAATCCACTCACAGCGCGATCGTTGCTTCCACAGGAGTTCTTCCTGATCAAGCACGGCTTCCAGTTCCCGAAGTAATCTGTCCTCAGTTTCAATCAAAAGAGAGGAATGTTTACGAGACAATAATACCTGTACTTCGTCAAGGTTCCTGGTAATGGTCATTTTCCTCTTAATGATACTCCCAAAAACTTCCTTGTTCCACTTCCTAATGTGGTCCGCAAGCACTGTCAACGAATTCAGTGTTACCTTTCCCGAGTCCACTTATCAACCACAAGGTTATGAAAAGAATCATGTTCCAACCATCCAGCAAAAAACCGAAAAGGTCTCACATGTCCATTCCTTCTCTGTCGAGAATCTGAAAGTAACAACGGTCTATGATCTGACTTCAAACGCGGCAAATGCCATACAGTAGCTTCAGCAGTAAAAACATCCCATTGATCATTACAAATTATTCTATCCAGGCGCTCATAGACTCCACTCCGATGCTATGTAAATTGCAGTCCTGCAAAACCCATATCCCGCAGACGGTGATAAAAAATGAAATCATTAAAGAGTCTACATCCCCTCCCAGCCACACGACCACCCCTCTTTTCGTAAGAGTGTAAATATGCGTTAAAATCCCCACCGATGATCCACGGGCGATTCATTGTTCGCGTTAATGCCCGAAGCTGTTCCCATAACTACCTCCGCTGACCAGGTTCAGGACACCCATACACTGGCGTAAAGAAGAATTCCGATTCAGTCCCAAGAACCCTTACTTTTGTATGAACAAACTGAATATGATTCCTCTCTATACTTACAGAGACTACATCGTCCCAAAGGATCCAAATACCTCCAGCAAACCCTCGCGCCTCAACCCGATGTGATCTCAGAAATCCAATCTGGTCAATAACCTTCTCTGCCAAAACGCCACTGATACGCGGCTCCAGAAGTACAATTAAATTAGGCTTATACTCCCTAATATATTCCTTCATAATTCTAGAAAACCGAGGACTCCAACACCCCTGTGTGTTCCAAATGAAAATTTTGCACTCCATAAGACCGTCAATCCTCCAAACAAACCCAGAAATCGAATCACTTAGGGTTGAATTGTTAACCCAGTCGCTTCCATGGCAACATCCACCTGTAAAATCCCATCTCCAGGCTCAACTCCTTGCGGCTGAATCGCATGCCCCAAATTATCTGCCAGCGTCTGCATAGCTTTCGACACCGGATAATCGACCCTCTTGCTTGATTCAATTTCTTTCGTTTTCCAATCCCTCCTGCCGCCGACTGTCTCCCCAACTTGACAGATTTAAGATCTGGCACCGACTTCCCACCCAATACCCCATTCCTTGGCTTATGCTTATCAATCATCCTCTCTTTCCGACTGTGACTACCCAGAGCAACCACCGCCGAGTGTAACTCTTTTGAGAGAAAAGAAGGATTGATATGAATGGACTCCATCGACTTAGGGCACTGATCCTGGTTGGATTCATAACCCAGACCCAGAGCATCCATGGTATCTATATGCTGGGCCACTTCAGGATCTGCAGGACACAAAAGCACCGGGCCCACAGGCTCTTCTTGATCCAGCCCATCATCCATATACTCACTATCCAAGGGGATTTTCAATTTCTTTCCCCGGCCCAACAAGATCCTTCACAAGCCCAATACACCCCTGATCCATATCATTTATTCTAGATTCCCCAATGATGCAATAGAATTTTTCTTGTCAAATGAATTTTTTTAGGCAGTGTTTTAGAATATACTGTACAATATAACATTTTCATTTTAAAAAGAATAAAAGAGTCAATTTTCGGCAATATGATATATGAATAAAGAATATGACGTTGCACATGCATGGTTGGGCTCACTTACTTCCGTCATTCTTAAAAAAATATCCCATCACGACTCAAAATTCTAGGAATAGGTTGAAATTTAATATGTTACTGATGGCTCATGAGAGAAATAAAATATTTCTATTAATGATTGAAAAAATATTTATTAATTAATGTCTGAAAAAATATTTATTAATTAATGTCGAAAGAGACAAATGAGATAAAAATTAATAATAAAATAGATCAATTATTTTAAAATATATAACAAAAAAGTTGATCAATCTTTTTGGAATCGAGTATGTATATATATGTGTATATATTTATATATATCATGATGTA
>MAYD01768791.1:0-16017 GCA_001909325.1 Ruellia speciosa
TACCATTGGTTCCAAATTCTAAATTCTCCCTTGCTCGGAATTCGAGTTCTGCTCTGAATCATTTTGAAATTTTTTGGAAATTTTGATTCTTAAACTCCAGGTCCCGAATCTTGAATCTTGATCCCTGCCTTAGGAATTTTCAGCCTTTTTCCATTTCGAAATTCCTCCTGTCGAGATTTCTTTTATTGAGATTTTGAATCTTGTCGAAATCTTCAATTTCAACAACAAAATTCTCTTCATAATTTCGAAATTTCACGTTTTCCGATACTACTCATCGAGATCTTCGTGAAAATGTGCTTTTCGGGATTTTTGGGTCTTAGGTTGAGATCTCTGTCTTGTGTCAATATACTTTAAATCTCGAAAATCTCGAATATCTTACGAAAACTAGAAAGTCTCGAAATTCACTTCAAATCTCGAATGTTATTTCCTGAGTCTTAAAACATCTATGAGACTTGTCGGTTTTGGAATTCCCTGTTGTGATCCCACTTATCGAAATTCTTCAATATCTTGAAATTCTGCGAAATTTTCTAACTTTTCACACTGTTTCAAAATTTTCACTTAGGCCCTTGGGTTATATTCCACTATTGTATCTAACTTCTTCCAAATCAGATTGGTTCATCTGGTTTTTGTCCGATTTAGACTTACTGATCTCCAGTTCAAATCCGAACCTGTATTACGGGGGTATTACAATTATCTCTTCCAATTTAGCTCCATTTTTGTAACAGGCAAAGTAAAAAATTCTCAACAGCAGGCAACTCACAATTGTCTCCTCCATTCCATGAAATCAAACTATAGCAATTCCCTCATCCATAATCCGCCTAGAATATTCGCCAGTCACATATAGTAACTCATAAGACACTCACTTCATACCAATTGCAAGGCACCCACCTTGCACCGAACTGATAGAAAATAACCCCTCAATGCTTAGTGCCACACTATGCCAAACAATGTGTTGCTCTCCCACAAATGCTCTTCACTTTGAGATTGAATGATTTCACATAACTCGAAGTAAAACCATTCCCAATTCTTATCATTCTTTACATCGACAATTAATTAATCAAAGAAATATTATAAAACATCATGTCAAACAACCATAAATAATGATAGAATCTAATAATCAAACAACTTAGTTGATACCATATATAATCTCAAGCCTTACAATAGGGGGAAATCAATAAATTCAAGCTAATAGAGGAAAAAAAGATTAGTTGACAGAAGTTCAACCAAAATTGATTTAGCCTGCCACAGTCGTACGATGGCCAGGAGGCGGAGAAATAGAATCCAAGCACTTAAAGTTAATGGAGAATGGTGTTATGAAGATGATATTCTGAAAACCGACGCGATTTCCTTTTTTAGTCGACTGTATACCTATGATGGAGAGGTGCAAGGTACGTTTCCGATCAAGGGTTTGTTTCTTGAACTAAACGAATGAGACATTGGTCTACTGAATAGTGAGGTCACTGATGAAGGGGTGAGAAAAGTGGTTTTCGGAATGGGTCCTTTAAAGGCACCTGGGGCCGATGGTTTTAAGGCCAATTTTTTCCAGGATAAATGGCCAATTGTTGGTAGTGATGTTTGCCGTCTTGTCAGGGGTGTTTTCAATGGGGAACCTTTCGATTCCACCCTTAATAAAACACTCTTGGTGTTGATCCCGAAGGTTGAAAGCCCTTAAGACAGTTTCGGCCTATTGGCCTTTGCTCTGTGTTGTATAAAATTATTACGAAGACGGTGGTAAATAGACTTAAAGGAGTGATGGCTAAATTGGTGGCTGATAACCAAACCAGTTTTATAGCTGGTAGGTCTATTACTGATAATGTGATTTTGGAGCAGGAAGCACTGCATATGATGTGAACTAGGAGAGGTAAGAAATGGTGGATGGCTGTCAAGATCGACCTGGAAAAAGTGTATGACCGAGTTAGATGGGACTTCCTGGAAGAATCATTATCCGATGCTAAAATTCCGGCGAAGTTAAAAGATGTCATAATGCACTGTGTTCGTTCCGTATCAATGCAGGTTCTTTGGAATGGTGAGCTGACGGAGGATTTATTCTTTCACGAGGCGTCCGACAAGGGGATCCTATGTCGCCTTATTTATTTGTTCTCTGCATAGAGCGGCTTGGGCAGAGTATTTCCAAAGAAGTTGAATCAGGGCACTGGAAACCAATTGCATTCGGTAGACATGGCCCAAAACTGTCTCATTTTTTTTTTGCAAACGACTTGGTGCTCTTTGGGGAAGCCAGCATAGATCAAGCTGATATCATGAAGAATGTTCTGGATCAATTCTGCCTTTACTCCGGCCATAAGGTCAGTATGAATAAAACTCAAATTTTCTTCTCCAAAAACACCCTGGAGGATGCAGCCAGTGTGATTTGTAGCAGGCTGGGATTCAGACGGGTTGAGGACTTGGGTAAGTATCTTGGAGTGCCTCTCTTCCATGGGCGTATCACTAAGGACTTGTATAGATTTGTTGTGGAGAAAGTCAAGAAACGTCTCAATGGTTGGGAGGCGACTAGACTCTCGATGGCAAGTAGAGTTACTTTGGCACAATCAGTTATTTTGGCAATCCCCTATTACTTCATGCAAACGACTCTTCTGCCGAAAGGTATATGTGATGAGATTGAAAGAGTGGCTCGTCAGTTTATTTAGGGAACATCGAATCAATCTAAAAAACCTTCCCTAGTTAATTGGGAAGCTTTATGCCAACCGAAGATCAATAAGGGTCTTGGATTACGCTGACTTTATCCTCAAAACAAGTCTTTCATTATGAAACTCGGTATTGCTTTGATCACTCAACCGAATAAGTTATGGGTTAAAGCCCTTCGGTGCAAATATAAAGTTGGTGAAGGATGTCTAGTGAACATTTAGAGGTGGCAGTGCTCCCATCTCTGACGTTCGCTCGGACAGATGTGCGCGGACATCAGGAAGAATATATACTGGTTTGTTGGTAACGGGGAATTCATTAAATTCTGGGATGATATTTGGGTGCCGAATGTGGGAGCTTTAAAAGAAAGGAGTAAACCACATATAATGATAAACCCGAAGATGCAGGTGGTGGAGGCTCTAAGATGTGATGGCAACTGGGATTGGGCTAAGTTAAACGAGTGGTTCAAGAAAGATGTAGTGGATTTTATTGCATCAGTTCCCCACCCCCTTGTTGTTGACGGTTGATGATACACCAGGATGGAATTATAAAGGGTTGAAGAAGTTTAAAGTGGCCAGCGGCTACCATTATCTCCAACATGACTGCAGGGAAAAAGAATCTAATATTTGGAAATTGACATGGCAGTTTCAAGGCCCCAGAAGAATCCAAAATTTGTTATAGCTCGTTCTGAAGCAGAGACTCTTAACCAATAAAGAGAGGTACAGGAGAACCATGGCGGATTCGCCTTGCTGCAGGTTCTGTGAAGGGATTGAAGAGGACGTTTTGCATGTTTTGAGAGATTGTGTGGATATTAGGCGTGTATGGATGTCTTTATTGCCAATCTCGGAACACACTAACTTCTTTTCTTCCTCCATTGTAGGCTGGCTTAAAGAAAATTTGCAGAATACCTGTAAGTTGTTTGGGTCGGAATTGGAGTGGAATACTTGTTTTGCTGTAGTTATCTGGAAAGCATGGGAATGGCGCAACAAGAATTTATTCCAGGGAGTGCGATTAGACATTAAAAGGAAGGTGGCCCAATGTCTCGCATGGGCTCGACATATTCAAGAGGCCATGCATAATCATCATAAAAAGCAGGGCATCGATGGCAGATTTATGAATTGGAAACCACCGCCATCAGATTGGACTATGATCAATACAGATGGGGCGGTCCACGATGGGAGCCTTCGTGTGCGAGCAGGAGGAGTGGCACGAGATGATAAAGGTCAGTGGTTGTTTGGTTTTCATCGTACCTTAGGAAGGTGTCACTCTCTTACAGCTGAATTGTTGGCGATTTGGACGGCTGCCAAGTTGTCTTTAGATCATGGTTTGAGACGAGTGATAATAGAAAGTGACTCCATCCAAGCTATTAAGTTGCTGTGCGAGGGTCAGGAGACGGGACAATCTCAGGGCTTGGTTAGACATACTTTAGACATAACTCGGAGACTGGATGGGAATTTATTCTGGTTTACGCCTCGGGAAGGAAACACGGTGGCAGATGCTATGGCCAAATTGTCTGCTAACTCACTCTTCGAGACGCTGGTCTACTCACAACCGCCGGATACTCTGCGAGACAAACTGCTTGATGATTGTCCTTTTGTTTAGTTCCTTTGTGTAAGGCCTTGGGCTTTCCTTTTCCAAAAAAAAAATTGATTTAGCCAATTTTAGCAAGCAACTTAAATTAGTTTTTACTTTCAAGTACTAGGGAAGGTCTTCAATGTGAGAAACCATCATTTGCTTTAGCTATGTGCTGTTTACATTTGATAGGCATACATAATTGTCTTCTAATAAAAGTGACTTCAATTGATGTCATAAGAACACTTAATTAATATTCATAAAATGCAACACTTGAGAGCGTTTGGGTCTTCAATTAATCTGTAAATCTTTGAAAACTCAAATTTCACTTTACATCAGAAAATGGCACTGTATAAAAGTGAAAATTGATAAACCTAACGCTTCTCAAATAGGATAAAAATAGGTAGCAATTACAATTTACAACCACATAATTTTTTGAATTATCAAGAAGTTTATTGGAAGAAAATACCAGGAGTTCGACACAATTTATATTTCATTTGAGAGTGAAGTCATTCTTCATCATATTATTAAGTAAACCTTTGTAAAATTTGTCATGACCATTCAACAAGAGGATCACTCTCAAATAGATGAAAATCAACAAATATAACTCAAATGAGCTGATTAAATCCAATGTACTAATGGGCGAGAGAAGAAGAAAAGCACTTCTCAAGATCTCTAGCAAAAAAGAAAAGGGCTATGCTATCTTCCGTGACACTAGGGGCGGCAATGTCTGTCACAACTTGACAACCCGACCTGAATTTAACACGAAATTCGCGGGGTTAGAATTGAAGCTTTACGGGTTTGGGTCAGGATTGGGTTGAACCGATTTTGACCTGAAAATTTTAGGTTAGATTCAGGTCAAGTTTGGGTCTACCCAACTGACCCAATTGACCCCTTTATATTTTATTATTCATTTTTTTATATTAAGATAACTAGATAAAATAAAAATATTTTTTCTAAATCTTACTTCCACAATTTCATTTTTTTCAATCTTTATTTCTCCCACTATAATTCATTTTTACCCATTTTCATTTTGTCTTTTATTTTTAATTTATATTAAATATGTAACATTTTCAATATTATTATATCTTTTATTACTTTTGGCAATTTAAATTTGAAATTATTATTAATTTTAATACAATGAAATATCATGTTCAGTAACTTGAGTTGATTTTAGGTCATTTGGGTCGGGGTCGAGTCATTCGGGTCAAGTTCGGGGCAATAGTGAAAAAAGTTAAAATTTTTGAGTTAGTCGCGTCAGGTTCAGGTTATTCAGATCTCTGTCGAGTCGGGTTCGGGTTGAGTTTTTTGACCCGCCAACTTAAACAGGTCGGGTTTGGATCAATAGGTATTTTGTAATTTTTGGATCCCAATCCAAACCCAACTTGTTTGCCACCCCTACGTGACACCATGCTCATGAAAATGAATTGGCCAAGTGCTTAAGCGAGGCACTTCATAGAATACAATTCAATTTTTAAATTTGTTTGCAGCCTCAACAACTTAAGTGATTCACTGGTTGAGACATGACGTGAATCCCTTCTACAAATTAAATAATTTTTTGCTACAATATATTTAAAAATAATTTTGAATACACTTGTTTAAGAATATTTTCCTTGTCTCGTTACTTTCAAATCTTAATTCCCAATTCTGCAGAAGAAAAATGATTGGATGAGATATTTTTTCAAATGAAATAGGATCTTTTCCAAACTCTAACCAACTCGTGTGTAAGCCAAATTTTTTGACAGACCAGAATGAAGTGGAATATTCAAGTATAGAGTATTTAAAGAAAATTGAAATTTGGGATGTCTGAGTGCAGCATAAAAAAAAAATAGAGATAAATAGCATAAAAAAAGTTAAAAGAGTTAAGTGTAAAGGCGCGGCTCGAACAGAACACGTTTGTGGGAAGCCCCCAAATTTGAGGGAAAACTGAAAACCGTTCAATGGCAGCAAAACGGAGCCCCGAAATCCGGAAAGATGCGGTGCACAACCGGTGGGTGATATTCTCTCCGGCGAGGGCTCGCCGGCCTTCGGATTTCAAATCGAAGACCGATCCGAATCAGGACTCGAGAAACCAGAGCGAATGCCCCTTCTGCGCCGGGCACGAGGATAAGTGTGCGCCGGAAATTTTCAGGTTTCCTCCGGAGTCTACATCGGATTGGCAAATTCGAGTTATCCAGAACTTGTATCCTGCTCTCGATCGGGATTTGGAAACCTCCAAAGGCGATTTTGGCGGAGGTGCGTTCGTGGTGCCAGGGTTTGGGTTTCACGACGTGGTGATCGAGTCGCCGGCCCATTCTGTTCACCTGACGGATCTTTCCCCGGCGCAAGTCGGAGGAGTTGTGCTCGCTTATAAGAAGAGGATGGATCAGCTTCGCGCTTTGGATTCCATTAAATATGTTCAGGTGGGTTAGTTAATGGTTTTTGCAGCTAAGAAAAAATTGTGCATTCCTGGTGTTATAGTTCAGTTAGTTTGAAAATTAATCTTAGAAATGCGAATTCCTCTGCTAATCACTTATTTGTCATAGTGAGTGATTTAGAACAGGATTCATCCATATGTGCTTTTTCTTTGGGTAGCAATATGAGTTTATGATTATTTTTTGCATTCTCAGAAGTTAATTTCATATATGGTGAATTTTTCTTGAGAAGTGGGCATGCTTCGTTCGGAAAACAGAGTATTTGATATGTACAGATTGAATTTAAGAAGATTTTGGAATGCAGAAAGGTGCTAATATTATTTGTTTAGACTTAAATCCATTTGAACAAACACATGATGCAGGTTTTTAAAAACCATGGTGCCTCGGCTGGTGCATCTCTGAGCCATACACATAGTCAAATCATGGGGCTCCCTGTTGTTCCCCCTACAGCTTCTGCAAGAATTCAGAGTATGAAGGAGCATTTTAACCAAACTGGAAATTGTGGTGTCTGTGAAGCTAAACAAGAAAATTTGTTAATTGATGAGTCGGGCCATTTTTTGTCAATTGTACCATTTGCAGCGGCATTTCCATTTGAGATATGGATAATTCCTAGAGACCACTCTTCGCACTTTCATGAGCTTGACAACAATAAGGTATTGTATTTTTCTCAATAATATCCCCTTAATTAAGTGCTTTTGGGTTTCAATTATGTTGGAAGACAAATGGATGACACATTTGAATATATTCTGAAATGAATGGAATGATACTCCATCATTGCAGTGTTTGAAGATTTCATTTAGAAGTGAGAAATCTGTATAATACACTAGGTTGTGTGAAGTATGGTTGAAATGTGCTTTAAAAAGATTGTCACAGTTACTTATGTTAACAAGGTGCGTTTCTTGCCATAGGACAGGACACAATGAAAATGGTTTGTTTTCATAAAAGAGTTCATTTTTCAGTTTCAGATGTACTCTCGGGTAATTAGATTTGTTGAAGTGTTACAATGCAGATGTCAAATGAACTATAATTCCATGTACTATATGCACCACTTGTTTAAACTTCCAAGTACTCTGATGTTATTCTCTTTCCATCTTAAACCTGTTCTTTGATAATGTGCATGAATTGTATTCATTTATCTTACTTTTCTTAAACCTCTCAGGCATCCGATCTTGGCGGGTTGTTGAAGCTTACGCTTACGAAGATGTCCTTGCAGCTGAACAACCCACCTTATAATTTTGTGATTCACACTGCTCCACTTCAGATTGGGCCATCAGAATTGCCTTTCAACCACTGGTTTATACAGATAGTTCCCCAACTAACCGTCCTGGGAGGTTTCGAGTTAGGATCAGGTTGCTACATAAACCCTGTTTTCCCAGAGGATGCAGCTAAACTCTTGAGGGATGTAGGTACTCCAACTTAGAGATATAAATGGTTCACTAAGGCTAATCTCAGATGCATTAGCATTCATAAGCCCTTGGGTTTTTTACAGCACGGGCCAAAAAGCATGAGTATAATTTCTTTGTAGAATGCTCTATTGTGGTTATTGCATCTTCCTGTAATTTATGTGGTGGTGCAACAATGCAAGTCTCTTATTACATCTAACAGTGAACCAGTGGTGGTCTTGAAAGGAATAAATTGATTTACATGCATTAAAGCTTTGTGGGAGAGTGTAGTAAACTATATTTGCCTGTGGCACATAAAAATTAAGAAGTATGTTTGGTTGCAAGTTTACCTCTTTTTTAGGGGTCTGTTGTATCCCCATGCATGGTAACATGATGCATCGAGTGATTTTCCCACACGTGTATGTCGTGTGGTTAATTTTTTGTTTGTGTTGATAGCCCCTTACTGTACACAGATCATTGGATTGCACATGAGATTCAACAACACCCGGTCCTACCAATTGGCAATTGGGCTGTAATCATATTGCTTCACCTGACTCTGTCAGCTTGAAATTCTATGATAAAATGTTAAAACCTTGAACTTTACTTTCATGGCAAAATACGCCATTAATTCATTCGCACTGTTGGAAAATATTTTATTTGATTTGAACAATTTCGGCACGGTATGTTACTCGTTTCCAAATGTTCCAAAATATTAGTGTGCGTTTCCAGTTTGTCCAAGGCCATCTCTTTAAACAAAAATCCCTTTAGCATTGCAGGACTTGTTCACTTAACATTTAAGCATCACAGACATCTCCAAATATATGATGATAACCCAATTTCAAAGTACATCTTCACTTGGAGCAAGTCCCAACATAAATACCATGAAACCCCTTGCCCAAAATAGTACTCCATGGATTTCGGTATATTGATTGAGAGAGACTTCTGCGGTACCTCTTAATTATAAATACAAATTCCATGTGATGCACAATGCAAGGTCCCATTCCTATTATCTTGGAGTGAAAACAGGTTCTGCATCTGCAGTTGGCTGAGTTCTTCGAGTATATTTGAGCAGCAAACCTTCTGAGGAAAGCCCTGGCACTTTTAGATCCCTGAGAATGTGCATTACAGCACCAATAGAGCTCCTCATTAAATACAAAAACCAAGAATAAAGGGGCAGCAGAAAATGCCATAGGATCGTGCATCTGACCTGACATAGGGCTGCAGATCCTTCCATTCCCACTTTGGTCTCTCCTTGAAAAGTATGGAAAATCGCTCTGCGGGTGTAGAAGGGAGAGATGCTACGCTGAAGGAATACACCCGAGTCTCTGTTCCAATCTTTTCCGTTAGAATTTCACCCTCCAGCAAGTTGACACTGGCATTCATCTTGTCAGGCACCTTCCGCATCCACTTGTCCATGAAGATTTCCATTTTCATCTTCCCTTCTTGCAGAATTTGTCTTGCTATGTTTACACAAACGCGCCTCGCGTCGAGCTTCCATGTATGGCTTTTTACACCATCACCTGAATCCACCTTATTGGAATATACTTGCAAGCAATGCATAGCAATGTTCCTAGGGAATCCATCTGTTTCTAGTACACTCACAACTTCATCTTCGTTGAGTGCATTGATAGACCAGTCATTCAATATCACATTGTGTAAAAGCATGTTGAGAAATCCATTCATGTATTTCTCATCCAAAATACGCCAGTATCCATCAATTTCTACTGCTGAAAGAGACTGTAGGCCCAGTCTTAGTTCCTCATTGCTTGCCTGTAATCTGTCAACAAGATCAGCCCATCTATATAGACCTTCATTTGTTTTATCCCCCTCTTCTGGGATATCCATCTTTGAGGCTTCAGCAAAACTGTAAGGGTTTTGATTGAGAAGGAATTTGAGCTTATCTACTTTGGGTGCTACCTCAGAAAGCTCCAGGCTACCGGGCGCAACCTTGAGGACCGATGCAACCACCATGCTGTCATCATCTTTGTTACACAATTCAGGGAATTGATCCATAGGAGGTATGAGGAATACAGAGTTGGATGAACCCACAAATTTAACAGCATAGGTCTTGGATGGTGTACAAAGAACTGCTTCTTCATCAGGCTGACCTCTTATAGATACTCTATTCGAAATAAAACGAAGAGTAAATGAAATGGAACTGACAGAGAGGACGTGCTAAATGAAAATAGACAAATTGAGACACATACCTTTGGTGAAGGATTTCAGGGAGGAGCTTCTCATCAATCTCAAGAAGCATAAGGTCATTGTGAGGCCCAAACAGAGAATGATAGGCGATGGAGATTGATGAGTTCGGTTGAAGACCTAGAACTGCTTCTGCACCACCCTGGGATTCAGTTTGTAGAGACATCATATCCATACTCCACTCCGCTTTATTAACCAAGATTGTAGATACTACTGGCAATACTTTTTCCGGTGCCTAATTTCTGTCTTTGAACACCAATAGCTACCAGGAGTAAATTGAGTAAACCAATAAATGGAAACAGAGGAAATTGTGCATCTCTGGCAGATCTAACTACTTAACTATGCCAACTCTGACCTGCATCAGATCAATAAGCGCAAACTAAGCAAATCCAAATCCATGAAGGTTATTTAGGCATGTACGGACAAGTCAACTGAAAAGAGAACATAAAAAATGATGCATGTTATAGGTAACATAGGAACACCTATTGATTGGATTTAGGACCTCTATCTCTTGTCATGCTTGGGTTGTAAAATCTAACTAATAAACTAGACAAAGTTGTGAACATGGCACTAAAATGGCCATTCGAGAAAAATGACGAGAAGATATCTATGCAAACTTGGTAGATTACCCTTTCAATTGAGTCATTTATCCTTGAAATACATTCTGTTTTCTATACTTAACTGTAGTTATAAGAAAGTACATGAATGACTTTCATAATATACATAGACATCAGATGATGCTTATATATGTGCAGCTAAAGCTCAAAAACATGCATCCCTAACAAATCTGCCATGAGTTGTTATACAGATCTGTGTTTTTAACTTACTGGTGCGCAAATCCATCATTCATCTGCATCGTCTAACACACAAACAATCCAACTATATAAGAAGATATTATACAACAGCCTACGGCCATTTAACACACACATTTCCTCTTCCTAATGAATTACATATAGAACATCTTTTCCTTTCTGATTTACATAATGAATTTTAGATGTTAGAGTTGCACCGAGATTCAGCTGTTTTCTTTCTCTGTGCTCATTCTGTCAAAGGGTGGACTTGGAACTATCTAATCCTAATGAAAAAGCACTACACATAAAAACACAAAACCCTCCCTGCACAAAACCCCAATTGGTCCGAACTCTTCAACCTAGAATCAGTTATCAACCTAAGTTAGCTTGATAGTGCTGATCCGCCGTAGTGAATTGGACATCCAATTTAAGTAATGCTAGTTTATGATAATTAATAGTCCATTTCAGATCTAATTCAAAACCCAATTTGTCAAAATAAAAAGACAACACAGACTACGAAATTCTCATAGCGTTCCAAACAATAGTTCCACCAGAACTCGAAAACAAATTACCGTAAAATCCAAATGGGAAATGCAATTGAATCAAACGAATCGGCAGCAGTCTTTCAAAATAAGAAATAAAATCAGTTCAAACATAAAACAGCGAAAAAAGAAAGCGACGAAACAAGTTACGATCTACTATGATTCTTACAAAACTCACGGCAAGTTTAATCTCGTCGCGCTGTGGGACTCCGATTGCTGCCTTCGTCTAGGGTTTTCATGGCGGGAAACTGTCCGTCGTTTTTCCTATAACCCTGATTTTGGAGGGAAAGCCTCAAAAGCGTTACTATGAAATTTGAACGCGCTTTTTCCCGTTTGGTTAATGTTTATTTTCCCTAATCTAAAAAAAAACCAATAAGGTGCTAGATTATTAGTCTAATGATAAGGTTGGAGTGCTAAATACCTACAGGTCCAAAGTTTGAATCTTCCCTCAGTCCGTATGTATGTTGACAGCATTTTAATACTTGCCTACTAACCCAAAAAAAATTAAATAAACCTACCTCGAAATCCAAACGAAAAAGTCCAAAATGAATAAAATTGAATTAAAAAGGGACTATCGAGCCCAAGGTCCAACGCTTGGAAGAATCACCCGATCCGAGTGGGTTCGACCTCTGGCTTGGGTGAGCCTTGTAACCCCCTTCACTTTCCAGTAGACGTGTCACTGCCGTATTAGTCAATCTAAACTAATGATTAATTAATTTAGACTCATCAATACAAGATAAGGTAAAACATATAATACATATATTATACAAGTCACGTAAGGTGTTCCCAATGTCCTAGGCTTGCTCTTCTTGCTGACCTATAAAAGAAACAACATATTAAAACGGGTTAGCACAAAGCTAAGCAAGAGGTCCTAAAAAAGGTACGTAATTATACACAAATTATACCTAAAAAAGAGGTCCTAAAAAGATGTTCATTTCTGAAGCAACATGACAGGTTGCTCCAGTATCAATGAACCATTGCCGATACTTGTCCACATAAAGGACTTCAGATACAACAACATTGAGATTAATTTCCCAGTCATCCTCATTGTTATCTTGAACGACATTCACCCCAAGCTTTCCCTTATTTTTCAGCTTCTTGCTTTGGGTGGACATGTGGTTTGCTGCAGTGATAGCAGTTATCGGTTAATTTGGGCATTTTGTTACCTTCATCCACTTTGTAAACTACCTTTCTTTTGTTCGATGGTCTAGCACGCTCCATCAAATTCGCCTTTGCATTCCTCAGCCTCGGTCTAGAATCTACCTTTTCGTTGTTTTCCTCAATTTGGAAGTTGACAATTAGATCTTCAAGAATCATAGTCTTTTGCTTGTGCTTAAGGTAGCTCTTGAAGTCCTTCCAAGAAGGAGGCAATCTCTCTATAACCGCTTTCACATTGAAGGTATCGGAAAATTCCATTCCCTCGTCAAGAATATTGTGCACAATGAGTTGAAACTTTTGCACTTTTTCTATAAACGACTGCCCGTTTATCATTAGGTAAGATAGATATTTCACCACAACGTACTTTTTAGTACCTGCATCTTCAGTTTGGTATTTTTTCTTGAGCTAATTCCACAACTCTTTTGCACTTTTCACTTTACAATAACAGAGTATAGAGAATCATCCAAACTGCTTAAAATAAAGTTGCAAAGAAAATCTTCATGGCACCATTGATTAGAGTTGGCAATAGGGTCATGTCGTGTTGGGTTCGTGTCGGGTTAGATTTTTAAACGGGTTGAAACACCAAACCCTAACCCGACCCGTTTATTAAATGTGCCAGGTTCGTGTTGACCTGCATACTTTGCATGTCGAGTTCGTGTCGAATTCGTGATGAATTAGCGCGCCGCGTCAGTTTTTGCCAGCTTTACTTTGCTCAATATGTGAAGTGGGATGAACTTTAATTTGGGCTTCTTAAATGTATGGGTTAATAAATTATAAAATTAATATAAATGAACTTATATATATGGGATTATAAAGCCTATTTTTTTTAATACAAATAATAAATTAATAATTAGTATATTATAAACGGGTTAACGTGTCGGGTTCGTGTTGAAAGCCTCAACCCTAACCCGACCCGTTTATTAAACGTGTCGAGTTCGTGTTGACCCGTATACTTAATTGGATCGAAACCCTTGACCCAAATCCATTTATTTCGTGTCGGGTTAACGTGTCGTATCAGTTTTTGCCAACTGTACCATTGATTGAACCAACCTTCTTGTTGACGTTAGTCTCATTTTCAACCTTCTTGTCTTCTTTCAGAAAGCCGACCAGCCCAAGCATCATTAAGTAGAACAACATCTTCTGCTATTACATCTTGAAATCCACCCAAAGAACTTGATTGGTTTTTCTACCTGAGCAAACGACCCGGGCATCAACAAATTCTATTTAAAAAACCAAAAATAGAATGTGAAGTCAAGTTGAGGTGGCCTCTTCTAGCAAGACAATTTACACAACGGTAGTGCTCCGATTTAACATATTGCCCCAAAGGTAAAACAGTTTTATGTCCCAACTATAGTAGCACTGCAAGACAGTAGGGCTCCGACAAACGGAGACAAAGTAGAATGAGTTGCAGAAATAAGAGTGCAGAGTTTGAGTATGTTTGCTTGTGGTGCCTGGAATGCAATTCCTAGCAACCTATTTATAGGCCGTCCCTGCATCGGGGAAGGAAACTTATTGATGGTTGGCAATTAAATGTAACACCAACTCTGCAACCATTACACAAATGATTCTCATCAACATGAATGCAACTTTGATTGCATTCATCATTATTTATCCACACTTCATACTAGGTGTCTATTTCTTGTGGCTAGATTCAATTTAATTTCTATTACACATTGGCCAAAAAAATTAATAGATTTCTTGGGCCAAACCCATGATTAAAGTCCAATTGCTAAGATCCAAGTCCAAGTCCACAAACACGGGCTCAGGCGCGCGTGTGTGGGCTGAAATATCACAAAAACTAATCTGTTCTTACTCAAAAGTTACTATAGATCTACACACAAGTAGCATAAATAGCACACAAGAATCCTTAAACTAAAAGACAAAAGGATAAACATGGAAATACAAAAATACAAGGGGTCTATCTTACATAATTATTGTAGGAGGGGCCAAACTTACATAAATGGTACTGAGGGATTTTTCTATAATTAGCCCCCAGTTTAATTACACTTTGCAAATCTTTGTTTTAATATGAAGTTTACATGTCATGTATTCACGCATAAAATACAATTTTTTAACACGAAATTCAAAAAAAATTCAAACAAGAGGAACACCCAAAAAATACAACAAAACTTCTGACTCCTATATATCCTAGGCGCACGCAGTGCATTGATTACCTTTTTCTTTTATGGGACTCTTCCAGTCAAACCCTTCACCACCCAATTCTATTCCAGTCCACTCCAAGGAGGCTAAAATACTGCTGTATCAACCCTCCCTTATGCTAATACTTCCCAATCAGCCCTCCCACTCAATACAGCCAATAAAACTAATGGAAAAAGATTATTAATTAGAAAATGTCTTAAGTGACCCTGAACATTGTCTTCCACAATAAGACACCAAGAGAGAGAAAAGTAGAGATAGAAACTATTTTCTGCAGCTGACCTCTCACTAAGAAAAACTCCCGCGCTTTGCAGAAGGGCTGTGCATCACCGATAACCGACCGGTACACCGCCGGGCAGAAAACCGCCGACATCGAAGCTCCTCGCCGGCGGCATCGACAGTCCCGGAAGGAGAAGCTGCGACGCGATCCGATTTACAAGCCGAATGCAGCGATCGAGGACATACGTGCTAAATTCTGTGTGGATATTACCTACAAAGTGGCTTGGAATGCAAGAGAGATAGCGCTGAAAGAGATAAATGGAGCCGATGAGAACTCCTTTGACAAGCTGCGATGGTTTTGTAATGCCCTGAAGGAATCGAATCCAGGCAGCGTGGCAGATTTAGAGGTATGCCCGGAATCGCACAAGTTCCGAAGAGTTTTTATAGCAATTGGTGCGTGCATACAAGGCTTCAAGGAAGGCTGCCGGCCACTGATTTTTCTCGATGGAGCATTCATAAAGTCTAAATGGAAGGGCTGCCTACTGAGTGCGGTAGCAAAGGATGGGAACGGTGGGTTTATAACCCTCGCATATGCAGGTTTGTGCACTTTACGAAAGCTTTTAGTGAACAGAAAAAGAATCTTTGGATGCGGTTAATGTACACTATTAATTTATGACAGTGGTTGATGCGGAGAACGATGACAATTGGGAGTGGTTCTGTGTGAAGCTCGGAGCAACAGTCCAGGGTACGGAAGAGAATGACGGCTGGGATAGGTACACATTTTTTAGTGATCGACACTCTGGGCTGTTGAAGGCCATACCGTCCGTGTTCCGGGGAAGCAAGCACGCCATCTGCCTACGGCACTTGGTGGACAATTTTAGAACACAGGTATGCGTCCATTATGTAAGTATACACAAGTGACTATACGAATGTACACAGT
>MAYD01768793.1:0-16164 GCA_001909325.1 Ruellia speciosa
TACATTATTATAGTTCATTAATTATGTAAGA
This sequence comes from Ruellia speciosa, assembly GCA_001909325.1. Lineage (NCBI taxonomy): Eukaryota > Viridiplantae > Streptophyta > Magnoliopsida > Lamiales > Acanthaceae > Ruellia > Ruellia speciosa. Next base: position 32 of record MAYD01768793.1, read on the forward strand.
AATGTGGTAACATTAATCCAATATTTATCATTTAATTCTCAACTAGTTATTACCTCGTCCGATTCTCAATTAGTTAATATATATCTCGTGGAAGGTATGAAGTTTATATTTATTATTTTTTATTATTAAATTTTAATAAAAAATAAAAACAAATGAAATCGTAAAATATAAATCAAAGAGCATTGACAGAACATTGAAGGGAAAAAAATAGATTTATTTGTAATTTTTTTGGTTATATATTTATATTTTAAAATAGGTCAAAACTTATTATAAGGATTAGAAGACAACTTAAATAATATGATAAAATTGACATATAATTTTATACACAAAGATTTGGGCTCTGTCTTCATCCCTAATTATATTGTTTGTGCTTTGATATATTTGAAAGATTCCATTTTTATTTCTCTGCTAAATAAATCCTTTTGACTACAAATATAAGAGATCAAGTGTCAACCACATTTTATCATCAAGCGACACGCGATCCAAGCAACAAAATCATGTTTGCTGCCAAAGGCCTCGTTGCCTGCCATATTTGTCGCCTACTTTGTCGCCCATTTGGCAATGACATAGAAGACAAACCGGACAACAAAGCTAGCGACAAATCAAGAGACAAACCAGACAACAATGTAGGCGACAACATAAATTTGCCTTTATCAATGTAGGTGTCAACAATGTAGGTGACAACAATGTAGGTGATATATATGGCCGGAACAAATTAAAAGTTATAACTCAAATTGCCACATGTTGGCCATTCAGAAAAGTGGTGAAGCTCAAAAAATTTGCCTTCATCAAAATTTGTTATGTGGAATAAATTTTAAGGTTTAAGGTTTATCCTAGCTTATCTTTTTTAAAATTATTGTGTGTTGTGTGAAAAATTAAAGGGATGAATGTGTAATTATCTGTTTGTGACTAGTCGACTCTGCTGTTGTAAATTAAAGGGATGTTTGTGACTAGTACATAATATTAGTTTTTCCAACGTTTAAACAAGTATACAACCCCAATCAAAGACAATAACAACGGTATTAATTAATTATTACATTATGTATTAAGAATCAGACCAAGTGATATCCATCTCGCCCCAATTGTCCTCAGGAACTCCCAAGGCCTTCCATACAGCTTTTGACGCATCCACGATGTTGTTGGGACACGGCGGCTGGTAGTCATGATCGCCATCGCAACCCATGGTGGAGTCACACTCATCAACCACCATGGCCGTCACACTGCGACCATTAGCACTTATAGTTATGTTATTAAGGCATCTGCTCCCTCCATTGTACCATCCAGTTGATAGCGCAACTACTGGCGTGTTGTCAGAGTGGTACTTGTTGTCGCATTCTGAAGGTGCGCCCCCATCTCCTCCCTTCTGAAAACTGTTAATTGTGAGAACAGCTTTGGTGGTGGCAGAGGCCTGAGGGGAACACTTGTAAGTGGTGTAGAGCTTCCCCTCTTTGCAGCAATCGGAATCGTTTTCTTGGTTACATTGGCCAGGAGGCGGTTTCTTGCCCCTAATTTTGCCACTGGGATTGCACGATTGAAGTCTGGACTCCAAAGGCATGGCAGCAGCGAGGATGAATAGCAGAAGAAGAATAGCTCCTTTACCCATATTGATTTAGATTAATATCTGTGACTCTTAGCTTGTTGATGTTGGAAGTTGCAGGAGAATGGAGATGATATCAAGTAAAACCCGTTTATAAACACTTTCGAAAGCCTGAAATCCAATAAAGTGCTCAAACATTTTTTTAACTTGTATGAGAACTGTTGGCAGATAATGTTCCATTACAGTGGTCAAGCAATAAATTTAGCGTTCCAGAATAGGGCTGAGAATGTTTTCTGAGGTGCCGTGGCTGTTAATCCATTTATGCATTCTTGGACTGATGTCTTGGAAAATGTTAATACAATGGTTCCCGACTTACAATCTGGTAAACATACAGCAACATAACCAGAACAACGGTCAAACTCGAAATAGTTTTCTGGTCGCCCAAAGCGTTATTGGTTTATATTGGATAAATTTCCAGATTAAAGGATAGTTTAGCAAAGCCACTTATCACACTATACCCCCTCCTTAATTAATCAGGCCAATTTTTTTGGGGAGAGAACAATCAATATGATAAAATTAATTGATTAAGTTTATCCCAAGTTTATAATAAAATAGGGATAATTTAATAAAAAATTCATCAAATTCGATTTTTAAGTTATGGACTAAAAAATTAATTCATTTAATGAACGTACCAATTCAACACCCTTTTTAGTTTGATTGTAGTTTTAGCAACTCAAGGGTGACGAAGGGCTATTGATTGTAGTCTTAAGTATACATTCATCCTTAAAAACAGAGGAGTAGTTAAATACTTTAGTACAAACTTCATATCCACATGTTTTAATTAGCATATATTGCATCATTTGGATGGTTAATGAAACAAATTTCTGGGCACATTCCAGACATAATTGGGAAGTTAGAAAATTTAGGTCAACTTCTTTTGCAGAATAGTACTCTATGGGTTTCGATTCTGATCTCCAGGGGCAGCATGGTCAATCTAGAAACTTTGGACTTATCTCACAGCAATCTTTCTGGCATTATTCCCACCTCTTTACAGGCGTTGTGATTCCTCATAAACTTTAATGTCTCATTCAATGCTTTTGTTGAGTTTGGTGTCTTGCATTAGTGAAGTCATTGTTCGCTCCAGACAACTCTTTGTTCGCTAGTGTTCGCAAGAGGCCCTTTGATGGTCATCGCAAGTTCGCTGGAGTTGGGTGTAACAAAGTTCTTCATTTTTTGCTCTGGTCTCGCCCCACTTCTCTTTCTTTCGCTCTCAGTTGTTCGCCCAAGGTGGAGAAGTACATGTTCCACTTCCTAAGTTAAGTTGACTCTCACTTTGCTTGACTGTCAGACTGTTTTGGGGAAGCGTGCTGATTCATCACCTTTATGCTTTTTGTACTATCAACATTTATTACATGTACTTTTGTATTCCCTAGGTTGGAGGGAAATTTTGGTGTATATGTATTTGAATTTGAACAACTAGATATATGTGTACAAGAGATAGTATACACACCGAGAGGAATATCCATTCTTGAGAGTTTTGTGAGGTCCAGATATTGAGTTAGTATTTTATAATTTTCACCATCATTCTTAGTAAATTTGCTCTGGGCTTGCTACCGTCCGTGGTTTTCTCCCGTTTTGGGTTTCCACGTAAATATTGTCAATGTTTCTTAGATTGCATTGCATTTTATCTTGCTATCTTCATTGTTCGTTTGGTTTGCTTTTCTGCTTCCGCTACCTCTGATTCCCCAACAAGTGGTATCCAGAGCTTTGAATATCAGTGAAGATGTCGTTTGCAAGATTTGATCTAGAGAAGTTTGTTGGCAATATTTCGTTTACTACATGGAAGATCTAGACCATTCTGGTTCAGAATGGGTTAAAAGGCGCCGGATGGTATTCAGAACAAACCAGCAATCATGTCAGACAATGATTGGAATGATTTGGATGATAAAGCCCTATCTTTTATCCAACTTATGTTGTCCAAAGAAGTGTTGCGGTAGGTAGCCGCTGAGAAGACAACATCCAACTTGTGGAAGAAGCAAGAGGATCTCTACACGACGAAGTCGTTAGCTAACAAGCTGCATTTGAAGGAACGCTTGTACACGATTCGCATGAGTGAAGGTACAGACATATAAACTCACTTGGATGAATTTAACTCTCGGGAAAATCTGGATATTAAGACAGATGATGAAGATAAAACAATTCTTCTTATTGTATCCTTGCCACCGTCCTATAAGCATTTTGGCGAAATAATGCTATATTAGAATCGAGTCACCCTGTCTTTTGAGGATGTTACATCCAATCTATTATCCAAGGAGAAATTTGTTCATGATGGTCTCTCAGGTGACGAGACTGAGGGTTTGTTTGTAAAGGGTAAGGGTTCGCAGAGAGATAATCGCGAACAGAAAAACTCGCGATCAAAGTCAAGGAAGCGAAATCAGGGAATCACCTGTCATTACTGTAACAAAAAAGGGTCATATTATCGCCAATTGCTACAAATTGAAAAACAAACATGAGAAAGAGGGAAAGAAACCTGCTGAAGCTGATGACAAGGAGCACATATTCAGTAACTACTGAAATGCTATCATGAAAGGAGTGAATCATGGATTCTGGATGTACGTTTCATATCACCCCTCATAGGGATTGGTTTTCCACATTGGATGAATCCAATAGTGGAGTTGGGTTGATGGGGAATTATGCCAAGTGTGAGATTGAAGGCATTAACACTATTTAGATTCGTGCCCATGATGGTTGTACACATACACTCGCGAACGTTCACTTTGTGCATAAGGTGGATCGAAACCTCATTTCGCTTGGCACGTTGGAATGATTAGGTTACAAGTTCTCAACTGAATGTGGAGTTATGAAGGTCTCCATAAGGTCATGAACTCTTCTCAGAGCAAATCGAGCTGGATGTCTCCACATCCTTTAAGGGTTAACAGTAACAGGTGAATGTAGTCGCTTCAACATCATCCTTAGACAATCTAGAATCCTCTCTATGGCATATGTGCCTGGGGCACATGAGCGAGAAATGTCTGAAAATTTTGAGCGAAAGGGGAGCCTTCGCAAACCAAAAGATTGCTAGTTTAGACTTCTGTGAACATTGTATACTCGGAAAGCAAAAGCGAGTAAGCTTTGCTTCAGCCAATCACCACACAAGTGGTATCTTGGACTACCTCCATTTAGACATATGAGGGCCATCGTAGGTGCCTACACTTTCTGATAAGAGGTATTATGTCTCTTATTGATGATTATTTTAGAAAAACATGGGTGTTTTTTTGAAGCACAAGATGAAGCTTGTGGAGTGTTTAAGAACTAGAAAGCTTTGGTTGAGAATTAGACAGGTAGGAAAATCAAGACTTTAAGAACAAATTGTGGATTGGAGTATTGATATGGCAAGTTTGAGAAATACTGTGCCGCGAATGGAATTGCGAGACACAAGACTCTGCCAAGAACTCCTCAGCAAAATGGTGTTGCTGAGCGAATCAACAGGACACTTCTTGAAAGAGCTAGATGTATGCTCTCGATAGCGAAGTTGTGGGAAAAGAAATATTTGTGGACCAAATCTATCAACACAGCATGCTACTTGGTGAATCTGTCACCCCACTCAGCTTTGGAACTTTGCGTACCAGAAGAAGTTTGGTCTGGACATCCTGTTGAATACCCAAATTTGAAAGCCTTTGGATGTACTGCCTATGCACGAGTTGATGACATTTGCGCGAGCCGTCAAGTGCATCTTTCTTGGTTACTCCTTAGAATCAAAAGGGTATCGCTTGTGACAAGAAGATGGAGGATCACACAACCTAATTCTGAGTCGCGATGTGACTTTTGATGAGAAGTCACTTTTATCTTTGCCAAATGAGCTAGAGGGAGCTCACGAACATGAGGTGTCTCATGAGAGACAAATATTTGAGATGCCTGAGAACCCACAAATCTCAAATAAGCAATCATTTGAAAATGCTGCTTCGCCAGAAGAAGAACCACATTTGCCACTTTCTACTTCGCCAGAACAAGGTACTTTGGCAAATGAGCCAAGTTCGCCCTAGCCTGTTCAGTGAATTGAATCCGCTATCACCAGAGATCGACCTCGCAGACAAATCTAACCACATTTCAGATACTTAAGGGATTCTACAGTTGTGTTCGCACTGTCTGTTGCACAAAAAATAGATTTGACAAATGAACCCTCAACATTTGAAAATGCTATTTCTTGTAGCGAATCCAAAAGCTTGGAGATAGTCATGAATGATGAAATGAAAAGTTTGCTCAGCAAAAAAATTTGGTGATTGGTTGAACTTCCAAAGGAAAGAAAATCATTGAAGTGCAAGTGGATCTATAAAGTGAAGGAATGAATCCCAGGAATTGAGAAAGCTCACTACAAGGCGAGATTAGTTGTAAAGGGATTTAGTCAACGAGAAGGGGTTGACTACAATGAGATATTTTTGCCAATTGTTCGCCACACATCAATTCGCGTCCTGTTGGAACGTGTTGCTTAGTTTGATCTTTGAGTTGGAGCAACTTGATATTAAGACTGCTTTTTTACGTGGCGAACTTGAGGAGAAAATCTACATGGAGCAACCTAAGGGTTTTGTGAAGCCTGGCGATGAGCACTTGGTATGCAAATTGGAAAAATCTCTTTATGGCCTTTAGCAAGCACCACGACAGCGGTACAAGAGATTTGATTCCTTCATGGCACGCCAAGGTTATTTGAGATCTCAATTTGACGACTGCATTTATGTTCAGAGGCTTGGCGAAGATTATGTATACTTACTGCGTGGACGACATGTTGATCGCATCTCGTGACATTTCCTAATTAAGAAGCTGAAAAGGCAATTGGGTTGCAAGTTTGATATGAAGGAGCTGGGAGCAGCGAAACAAATTTTGGAAATGGAGATGACTCGCAATTGCAAATTAGGAACACTGGTTCTTTCACAAAAGAAATACATAGCGAAAGTTTTAGAGCAGTTCAACATGAAGGACGCTAAATCAGTGTCAACTCCATTAGTTGCACATTTCAAGTTGTCTAATGAAGACTCTCCTTCTTGCGCTGCTGATAGAAAACTTATGGCAAATGTGCCATATTCAAGTGCAGTTGGCATAATGTACTCAATGGTGTGTACTCGGCCAGATTTGGCATGTGCAGTTAGTATGGTGAGTTGCTATATACACAATCTTGGAAAAGCTCACTAGAATGCAGTTAAGTGGATTCTAAAGTATTTGAAGGGATCAAAAGGGTTCAGCTTGATATTTGACGAGTCTGATGTTATTTGCCAAATGTAACTGGATACGTCGATTTTGACTATGCTGGCGACCTTGATCATGGAAGATTGCTATCTGGCTACATTTTTACCTTAAGTGGAGGATCAATTTATTGGAAAGCTTCGCTTCAGTCTATTGCTGCTTTGTCGAAGACTGAAGTTGAGTATATTGCAGCCACTGAAGGTGTTAAGGAGGCGATATGGCTTAAAGGACTCATCTCAGAACTTAGTGTTCAACAAGATATCTTTCAAGTGTTTTGTGATAGCCAAAGTGCTATACACTTGACAAAAAAAATCGATATCATGATTAAACCAAGCATATAGCAATCAAGCATCACTTCAGTCGGGATGTTGTATATTTTGGCGAAATTGATGTTGCAAAGATACACACTTCAAAGAATCCTGCAGATATGTTGACAAAACCGCTTCCAATGGTGAAGTTCAGCCATTGTCTGAACTTAGTCAATTTGAGAGACTTTTAGTTCGCGCAAGGGGGGCTTTTGACGGTGGCAAGCAATTCTGAAGTTCGCAAATGCTCGGCAAGGTGGAGATTGTCAAGTTTGGTGCCCCGCATTGGCGAAGACATTGTTCGCTCTAACGAACTCGTTGTTCGCTCCAGACAATTCTTTGTTCACTAGTGTTCGCTGGAGGCCTTGGATGGTCATCGCAAGTTCGATGAAGTCGGGGGTAGCGAAGTTCTTCGCTCTGGTCTCGCCTCACTTCTCTTTCTTTCGCTCTCAATTGTTCGCCCAAAGTGGAAAAGTACTTGTTCCACTTCCTAAGTCAAGTTGACTCTCACTCTGCTTGTCTGTCAGACTGTTTTGGGGAAGCTTGTTGATTCATCACCTTTATGCTTTTTTTACCATCGACATTTAGTACATGCACTTTTGTGTTCCCTAGGTTGGAGGGAAATTTGGTGTATATGTATTTGAATTTGAACAACTAGAGATATATGTCCAAGGGTGAGTATACACACTGAGAGAGATATCCATTATTGAGAGTTTTGTGAGGTCCAGATATTAAGTGAGTGTTTTGTAATCTTCACTATCATTTTTAGTGAATTTGTTTTGGGCTTGCCGTCTGTGGTTTTCTCCCGTTTTGGATTTTCATGTAAATATTATGTGCGTTTTTCAGTTTGAATTGCATTTTATCTTGCTCATCTTCACTGTTCGTTTGGTTTGCTTGTCTGCTTCCACTTCCTCCGAATCCCCAAGAGCTCTAACAGGGGAAATTGCCACTAATAGTTCCTTCAAAAACTTCACTGCAGTATCTTTTATGGCGAATGAGGCATTATGTGGAATTCCCAAGTTCCATGTTCCGCCTTGCCCCCGTGTTTCCAAGTCTGTCTCAAGGAGGAACAGGGTGCATCTTGCGCTGTTTGTTCTTGCTGGAGTCATTGCAGGTATCACGGTTATTGCTCTAACCATTATCTTCATAATAAGATATGGAAGGAAAGAGCATAAGGCGATAGATGGAACTGATGCTCTAATGCCCGTTGTGCCTGAAAGAGTTTCCTATTATGAACTCCTGTGAGCAACACAGCAGTTTGATGAGAGCAATTTATTGGGGAATGGCAGTTTTGGTTCTGTTTACACGGGAACTTTTAGTGATGGGAAGATATGTGCAATAAAAGTGTTCAATATGCAAATAGAAGCTGCCTTCAAAAGTTTTGACGTGGAAAGTGAAGAATTGTGTTTTATTTCAAATGCTAAAAGTATATTTTAATATCTTGTGCAGCTGCTGTGAGGAAAGTAATAGCGGATGAAGCTGACAGAGACAGGACGTTCTAAGCAAATTTCTAGTGTCCCAATTTATCTGAGCATTTTTTCACCTAATGGTGAGTCAAGGGAATGATGAAGTAATATATATCACTCTCATCCAATTACCACTCTCACCAAGTACAATACATGTACTAATTTGTTTGCAGATCTGCTGTACAAGTCGAACATCGATGCACCAAGGGTCCTGGAATAGAAGAGAGACAAGCAGACTTAGGTGGACAGTTAGGTTAATATTAGTCTTAAATTTGATATGTATGATAATGGAAATGGAGTATTTCTGAGGTTCTGAGTGTTGTTGAACTTTGAGGGATGAATGTTGCCTAGCGTTCTTTCATAGTTAATAAAATGTTAACATTAGTTGTTTTAATATTTGATTGTTATTTATATATCTTAAATTGTTTAAATTTTTCTGTGGTATTGATTAATTGTTGAATTTTTCATAATGTTCTTATTTATTATTAAAACAATATATCAAATATTAGATTTTTTTAATTTTTTTAATTTTGTGATGCCTATTATGACACTATTTAAAATGTGTCACAACAGGCGTCACAAAGAGTAATGCATTTTGTGACCCTTTTTCATTTTTTATGTTTGTGACGCTTAAAACGATAACACTTTTGTAAAGTATTATAAAAAGCATCAAAGCATGAATTTGACACAATTTGAGTGTTACAAAACATGAATTTTCTTATATCTTGAAATTCCATGTATATCCTGGTTACTTCCAAATATACTTAATATTCACCAGTAAACTTTTCTAGGATCAAGCTCATTTTTTAAAGCATAAATAAATCTAAATATTTAAATTTAGTCATAATTCTATTCAATCCTTAACAATAGATCATAAAATACCTCAATAATTTTTAAAATATACATATTCAGCACTTAAATTTTAAATATACATATCTAAAATTTTAGTAAAATTAGAACTACCCCGTTATTCAATATATACTCATATGAGTGTAAAAGTATAACTTCTATACCAAATAATATATACGTATATAAATTAAATAAATTTAAAAATAATATTAATATATATATTGAATAACGGGGTAGTTCTAGTTTTACTCAAATTTTAGATATGTATATTTAAAATTTAAGGGTTAAATATGTATATTTTAAAAATTATTGATATATTTTATGATCTATTGTTGGAAATTGAATAGAATTATGACTAAATTTCAAATATTTAAATTTATTTATGCTTAAAAAATTAGCTTGAGCATAGAAAAGATTATTAGTAACTATTAAGTATTCTTGGACATAACAACGATCCATATGAAAGTCCAAGTGGAGTCAAGAAGGGGTGGAGAGGAGAGAAAATTGTTTAACCAACACAAATCACCTACCATGCCAGCAAAAAAAGTGATTAGGAAGGCTTGGGACTATTTTGGATAGGATTAAGGTACTTATGGGATCGATTCAGATATTCAAAAAATTAATAAGAGACCAAATTGGGATTACGGCATAATTAGGAGACCTTTTAATTACTTATTCCATGGTTCCCAGGGCTCACTACCGTACCGCACCTTATACGGCATGCCATAGTCTTCAGGGTCGTACAATTACCAAAGGTAATGCACAAAAATGATCTGAAGGTTGAATTTGAGACCTCAAAGGTATAGGAAGGATCCTACATGCCAAACAAAATAATTAGGTGGATAAGAATACACCTGCATGCATAACATAGGAACTTTAAAACAGAAGCAAATGCCATGATGCCATGAATGAATGGACTATAATTTCACCTCAAAAGTGAAATGGTGAAATACTTATCCTTATGGGAAGCAAATGAAAGTCATAAAACTGCAATTTATAGTTGAACCAACTACTGTATGAAAACTTCTTATACAATCGCAACAAAGATAATACCCAGCACAACCAACGATTCTTATGATACAGTAATAGACTCCGGATGTCGGGCAACATGGAGTAAAAACTTAATTTGAGTTAGGGAACGCACTGATATCAACCAATAGCACATATCTTTAACACATGTATATGAAAATTGACCACAATGATTCTCTGCTCACCCGGAATTATTTTAGGCTTCTCTTCGACATCAGATAGAGCCTCTTTCAACTCACCAAGCAGTGCCTCATCCCGGACGGACACTAACTGAGATTAAAATCTCTTAAGCTACACAATTATATAATTAATTATTAAATGTGACATAGTTTAGCAATCATCAAGCCCTAACCTTTTTTCCAGAATACATAATTGTTTCCGAAAATCATAAGCTCACCAGATCGACAAAAAGAGTTATGTTGGACAAGTTGCGAGTGCAACGACCTTAAACTTATATAGATTTTCAGTAACTATATCCAATGTCCGACTTGTCTTGTAAGAAACCAAAGGAAATTCTATAACAAGCACAACATAGAAATAGGCCCATCAACAATAGCTGATACGGCACAATATTAAAGAGCTTAAACTTTTGAACGAGAAGATCATTCAACTAAACTAAACACATTCAGTAGAATGACTAAAACAGGACTTTTGAACTAACGCTATTACCCATTATGAAAACAAATATAGGCTTCATAGAAATGGGTTGCATGCGCACACAAAAATTGGACGTCAAAGCATCTAACAGCCATCAAAGATACAACCACAATAGGGGATCAAACACAAGGAGTTTAAATCAAGTTTGTTAATTCGAAAAATCTCGATAGCTACATCGATTATATTTGGTTCACCTAAGTTCCAATTGAGCCCGTTGATCCAATTATAGCTATAGGCCATGCTGGAGGAGGCACTGCACTGAGAAAAAGAATCTCTTGGCAGCAGTGCATCCATTTTCCTTTCGCTTGAAAGAGAAACCACCTAATTAAATTCAATCAGATTTATATAGCATTGATATTTCAGCATCTCAAATTTGAAATGGAATTAAGCTAAATATGATTATACGTACGGTACCTTACCATGTTGGTGTAGTTAGCTTTTCCCTCTTCCTCATTGCCTCCATACCAAACATGATACTTCTCATACTAATTAATCGACATACATGATTACCAATTTCATATAAGATAGTTACAACAATAAAAAGAGCAATTTCATATAAGATAGTAATACACAATTTAGCATTTTCTGCACTCAAAACTATTGAATTGACTTATTTGGAACAGTTCGAATAAATATGTAAGCAAAACAACTTCAACAAGATGCATATACGGAATATGAGAGCGAAAGAATTAAAAAAACATGCCTAAAACAAAAATTAACCAACCATACATCCAAAGCCCTAACCATGGAGGTCCAGCAAGACTTGCATCCAAGAAACATACGACGTTAAATTTTCAAGTTACATCTCCCAAGCATATATACTATTCATGAATGCTGATAAGTATGCTCATTTCAAGATAGAGATTAGGTATACCTGTGAGGTGGACTCGAGGTTAGATGAACATCAAGAAACTAGCCCTAAAACTTCTTGTCCGCCTAAAAAATTTTCGCTGGCAAACCATAATTCCCCAAGCAAGAAGGGCAATATCCAACTAATCAGAATGATTTCAGACAAAAAAATATTAAGCAGAAGGACTTGCCTTGAGAAGCAGTCAAAAGTTGCACTCAGAAAATAAAACCTTCCATAACAGATGTAATATATATACTTTGTGAGGAGAAGAGATGCAGAATAGTCTCTTTTTGAATGTTATAATCAGCAAGAGATCATCCATCCTCACCTGCCAGAGAATATCAGCCTCTGTTGAACTGGTGGGATGCCCCTCTGTATCCAGAATCTTTGCTTTTAACTTTATCAATCGTGTCAAAGCTTTCCACCTCTAGAATGTTGGTTTTTCCGGTCAATGTTTTCACAAATATCTACAATACCACCACACAACCGTAGGACCAAATACAAAGTGGACTCCTTTTGAATGTTTCGCAGAAGTCCTTCCGTCTTCCAATTGTTCACCTGCAAAGATAAGCCTCTGATAATCCGATCGAATTCCTTCACTGTCCTAAATCTCGGCTTTTACGTTTATCAATTGTGCCGGAACTCTCAACTTCCAGCACAATTGTTTTGCCAGTTAGGGTTTTGAAGAAAACCAAATAATGAGATGAAACAAAACAACACACCCTCACAATATAAAATGGAAAAAGGATAAGAGCAAAATGAATTTCACAGAAGATTAAAAAACACACACACGCGAGTACCACCAATAAGCAAACAATGAAACGAAGCACAAAGATAATTAGATTTATCTCCAGGACCAGATCTCAATTACTCTTTCCTTTCAATAAAAGCCTAAAACTCTAAAAGAGCCCTACCGATTGATAGCAGAATCAAATAACTGGATATCATACAGAGTAAGTTCCTACATAAAGAATAGTGACCAGGATAAATTAAATGTACAACAGGGAAAATCATAACATCCATAAATTTAGAACCACAGCCACTGTACCTTCTCCAGAATGAGTTTATAGAAAGCCATTGGAAGATCTAAAACCCCGCTTCTTCTGAAGAAGAGCTCTAGCAACTATTTTCCCTAAAAGAGAGAATTTTTTCACAACTTCTGAATACAGCGCTATCTTATGTACAACACCACCCAACCTAAAATGTATATTCACATGCTATATATACCTTACTACATTGTTCAGCCCTTCAGCTATGGCAAAGGAGAATATTAAAAAAGATGAAATGATCCCTGCCCCTCTGTGATGGCGTACAAGATCTGTGCTTTCATGACTACCTGAAAAATCAAGCACTCCTGTCACATGATTAAAAGAATAACATCAGATGTAATGTAGATATTTAATCCTGACCTTTTGGACAATTGAATTTAGGGTTGAGTGAGGCCAAATCCATGGTTGGAAGCCGAGGAGCACCAGTCACAAACTGCAAGAGTGCTCTTGTTGCCCTGATCAAACTCTTTCATGATCGTAACTGATTTTTTTTAAAAATAAACATCAGTCTATGTAAAGAATAGGAGAGATGAAATCAAAAGCAAAAGATAGATAAGTACTGACATACACAATTGGGGGACTGCTTATTGTGTACCCATTGGTCGAATTTGATGTGATCCAAAAACTCATCCGACTGCATTCAAGTAGGTGAATTTGAAAATAAGAAACAAAGCTTTAGTTGCCTCAGACAAACAATTGTGCATTGCAAAAAAAACTTCAAGCTCGTTAACACAATGTGAAAGACATACATTCCGCAGCACAAGTTCTCCACATTAAACACTCCAATTCTTCATCTATAAAAACCTTCAGATGTCTAATGGGAAAGACCTGAAAGTCATCTCACAAATAAATAAAACCATAAGCATTAACTTGAGAGAAAAACATAATAGAAAGCACGGAAGTTTTTTCCCTCGTAAATGCATTTGAAATTCAGAATGCATTATTCCAAAAGTAAAAGGAAATGTCCATAATCAGCACAACAGAGTCAGACCTAATCAAACCCTGACTTGAATGACCAACATATTCCCCTAAATTAGAGAGATTTACCTATATGAACCCAATTTGATAAAATGTAAGCATTCGGTTTAATAATCTATACCATATACAGTAGAAAATCATAAAAGTGGGAAAGCTAACCATCTTTGACTCAGAAACCAAAGCAAAATCAGGATACCCCGGAAGGGAAAATCCATTCATAGCTCCTCAATTTCTGTATTTCTCAAGAACACCTCAAGATAATTACATTTACGTCTAGGAATAGATCTCAAATAGTCCTTCCTTTCAATAACAGCCTGAAACTCTAAAAGAGCCTCAAAAGACTGGATATCACAGAGAGTAAGTTCCGACATAAAAGGAATCGTGAACAAGATAAATCAAATGAACAATTGGGAAATAATAACATACAAAACTTCTAAACAGAGCCACTGCATTTCTCCAAAACGAGTTAATAAAAAGCCCTTGAGAATGGAAGATCTAAAACCTGCTATCTTGAAGAGCTTTAGCAACTATTTTCCATAGAAGAGAGAATCTTTTTTATTACTTATGAATATGCAGTGCTATTTGAGGTCTTCAGTGTAGGTGACCAAGGGCGTCGGAAGAGTCCAAGAGGAGACATTTCAGCATTGTGCAATCAAAGATATGGGTCGTAGTCACAATCACCTAGCAGCCACTTTCCCATCACAAAAACGGACAATTGGGAAATCATAACATACGAAATTCAAAAACAGAGCCATTGCATCTTCTCTAGAATGAGTTAATAGAAAGCCCTTGAAAATGGAAGATCTAAAACCCTGCTGTCCTGTGTATTCAACTACATAATACAAACAGGGATGCATTGTCTTCTAAATATTTTAGAAATGAAGCACAAATTATGAATTCGAGAAATAGGCTCTGGGGGATATCTATCTTGCCAGAGTATTGGCCTAAAACATATAGTATGCAAGTTTTTGGGCATTGCAAAGTAGTTCAAAAAAATAACCAAGCTCCCATAAAATTTTAAGTTTTTCTAAATATCAATGCTCTACAATGACAACTTAGTTAAATACAATTCATGTTGGATTATTTTAATAATCAAATAAACTACAAAAAAATGATTAGAGTGGTTCACATCCGTGGCCACCTTCACCTAGTAGTCATTTTACCACAACAATATGGATGGAATCATCTAAAATCTACATATGCACCGTTGAATAAACCAGGTGGTATGACAACTTAATTAAATACAATTCATGTTGGATTATGTCAACAATCCAATAAACTACAATAAATGTTTAGCGTGGTTCACAGCCGTGGTCACCTTTACCTAGTAATCATTTTACTACTACCGCTTACCACGGGAACAATAAAATCACCCAATCTATGTATGCAGCATTAAATAAACAGGTGGTATGGCAACTTAGTTAAATACAATTCATATTGGATTATTTTAACAATTAAATAAACTACAAAAAAATGATTATAGTTGATCACATCTATGGCCACCTTCACCAAAAAGTCATTTTACCACTACAGTTTACCACGGGAACAATACAAATGGAATCACCCAATCTACATATGCACCAGTGAACAAACACATGGTATGACAACTTAGTTAAATGCCATTCATGTTGAATTATTTTAACAATCAAATAAATTACAAAAAATGATTAGAGTGCTTCACATTCGTAGCCACCTTTACCTAGTAATCATTTTACCACTATAGCTTACCACGAGAACAATACGGATGGAATCACCCAATCTACGTATGCACCATTGAATAAACAGGTGGTATGACAACTTAGTTAAATACAATTTATGTTGGATTATTTTAACAATCAAACCACCTATAAAAAATGATAAAAGTGGTTGACCACCTTAGTCATTTTATCACTATAGCTTACCACGGGAACAATACGGATAAAATCACCCAATCTACGTATACACCGGTGAATAAACAAGTGGTATGACAACTTAGTTAATTATAATTCATATTGGATTATTTTAACAATCGAATAAACTACAAAAAATGATTAGAGTGGTTGGCCACCTTCACCTAGTAGTCATTTTACCACTACAGCTTACCACGGGAACAATACGGATGGAATCACCCAATCTACGTATGCACCGTTGAATAAACAGGTGGTATGACAACTTAGTTAAATATAATTAATATTAGAT
>MAYD01768804.1:0-11270 GCA_001909325.1 Ruellia speciosa
ATTTCCATGTATTTTGTATCAGTTCTTAGATGTTTATGGGCTTTATCGGATTATGTATTAGCATGTGGGTTGTTTCCTTATTATTCAACAATGACGTATTTGTAGTGACTTGTAAACTAGATTACATTATCGTTATCTGATAGATCGTTAATTAATTGGGTGACATATGATACGGTTTTTCCACCATCAAGTAATTGCTAATATCTCTATCATTGCAGAGGATGAAGGGGGAGGAGAAGGAGCAGGATCAGCCCGGGGCCTCGAGCGAGTCAGGGGGGGCGGGCGGCAGGCACATAAGCGCCACGTGACGGCCTCAGAGCGTAGACAGCGGGACCAGCAGTGCATACGTGACCTTCAGGCGCAGATGGCCGCGAGAGCGGCGGCGGCACGGGATGCGGGGGAAGGGGATGGCGCGGAGGCGATGGCGGATGCCCCCCCAGCAGCAGTGGGTAAGGCAGCGGTGGGTGTTATGGGCCCCTCCAGTACCCGGATACATACAGTGGGGGGGAGGAGGATCCACCGTCACCGGGAGGCAGTGAGGGCAAGGCTGGCAGCGAGGTGCCGGGGGGGAGGCGGGCGGCTCAGGCGTACACAACACGACATCTGCTTCAGGTAAATTGCATAATTTGTTACTATATGGAATGATAGTACATGCATTGTTATTGATGGGCGGTGCGTTAAATCTAACTTCTTTCTATATGATCAGGGCCGACGAGCTAGAAGGAGCCGCTGGAGGAGTGGATGGTGACCAGCCCAGTGCCGGGGGGTCCCCTGACTGCTGAGGTGATCCCGAGCTTCCTGGGTCACGTTGCGTCTCGGTTGTGGGATGATGACGAGCCGTGTGCGGTTCTGAAGTGCGAGAACCGTAGGGAGACCCACAGGCGACTGCACAATGCATTTTTTCGATTCTCGGAGGAAGGACAGGGGCGCATTGCTGGGTCGGGTCTTGCGCACCTCCCATCGACCATGTTCAGGGACATCGATGCCGCGCTTATATCGGCATTTGTTGAGAGGTGGCAACCGGACACCAACACATTCCACCTTCCATTCGGCGAGATGACGATCCTACTCCACGACGTTTGGCACATCCTCCGCGTGCCAGTGGAGGGGACCCAGATCAGGGCCGATCCGAGCGTTAAGTCCATGCAGACTGAGTGTATGGAATATTTTTGGATGACGCGGAAGGTGTTGCAGACCCGGCATTGTCAGGGAGGGGAGTCCTGATGGATACCGTGTACACTCATATGATTGATCAGGGGACAAATGAGACGAGAGTGTTCGGGTGGCTGTGGATTGCGCTGTCGACCAGCTTGTTCCCGGACAAAAGCGGGAACAGGGTGCTGCTGTCATTGCTGGAGGAGTGCAGGGGGGATGTGATGGAGTTAGGGGGGATGTCGTGGGGTTCGACAGTCCTCACGCACCTGTACAAGCAGCTGGGGTTGGCGTCGTGGGCCCTGTCACCGGCCATTGCCGCGTGCATGACCCTCATGCAGGCATGGATCTACAAGTATTTCCCGGCCTTCCGGCCAAAGAGGCTCGATATCGCAGCGAATAGCCCCCGAGCATGTGGATGGTCGGTGTCGAGTTCAGACAGGTCCATGCGCCGCCTGGTTTCACTGCATGCGCAGCTGGATGTGATGACGGCGGACCAGGTACGCATTAATTCAGCCGAAATTATCCATTTAATTGAGCCGACTCTATCCATTTCATTTATCATTGTGTCTCTTGCTACGCAGGTGCAGTGGATGCCATTCGGTGCGGACCCTGTAACGGGAGAGGGTTGCCAACGGACTTTCATGGTCGGGTACATTAGGTACCGGGACATTGTGGAGCCCTACATGCCCGGCCGCGCATTGAGGCAGCTGGGGTTCATCCAAAGCATTCCGTTGCCCATCCTTCAGCCCGATTGCCAATGGCGGAGGGAGCGGCCGAAGCAGTACCGGGCGGAGTATTCCGTTTCGGCGGCGGAGGGGTGTTGGGACGGGTTCCCACAAGCGCATTCCCTCGTGTTGATGAGGCTCGATCCCATTATCGATGACCCAGCGGCAACTAAGCTAGGTTACACAGAGTGGTATAGACGTCACTCCCGCCCACGTCTGTACCCCCCGGGTGATGCGCGTGCCCCCTTACGCAGTCACGGACGAACGCCGAATATATAAGTGGTTTGTTTATTTGTGTATTATAATTTCAAAGTAGTTGTCACCGAATATGTAAGTGATTAATTCCTTTTGTCTTTTGTAGTGGCAGGGACGCTACAGTACACTTGTGCATGCTCTTGTTCGTTGGTTGCATGAGACCTCTGACGAGCAGGCGGAGTTTTTCAAGGATGAGTACGAGGCACTTGAGCGCGATTGGCGGAGGGCCACCTGACAGCATGTTGCACGTGTACTGTGACTGTTGAGATGTTTTTTCTTCACTGCGGATTGTTTTATACTGTGTTTATCACATTCGTACGATTTCATGTTCGCGTTTTTAGTATTGTTTCTCTGACGTGAGTTTACTATTATTCCGGATGACCGTCAACTCATTTCTACTGAGATTTATGTGACCATCATATTCCGTGCACAACATGCGTTGCATATGACACTATGAAAAATTTAATTATGTCACCGTCATATTCTTCATAAGTTATACTCATATCCTACGTAGCTGTTACCAATGTTCGCATTCGTGTTTCAAGAGTTTTTTTTTCTTTTATAGATATGGTTTGTACAAAACAAATTTGTAAGTCCACTTTTATTCCTTTGAACTGGAAGATTTGAATTTAAGGAAAGGATTTAAAATGAGTCAAAATGGAAAGAATTTGTAATCTTATTATAATAATTCAAACAATTAGGTGCCCACAATTGCGTCCCACGCGGCAATCCTCGCTCGGTAACGTTTATCTCAACTGTGGACGCTGCTACGCCGCGAGGTGTACCACAAATCGGGAATCCGCGGCATAGGGAAGTCTGGTTGCATGTCCACGCATACAAAATGCTGCCAGCCATTTCCGAAGTGTGCAATGACGAACTCGGGGAGTGCTCTGGACGTATCACGCCGCGCCTCCAATGGCAGAACGGTGATGCAGTAGTGATGTGGTGTCGGTCGCAGCCCATGCGTTCCGTAACCGAAGTGGATCACCGCAGCTTGGCACATGGTCGCTATGGGGTCTAGGTCCTCGGGCGTGACCATCCAATGAGCCGACGCAGGAGCCCTTCTAGGCGTGTAGCGAATGCGGTCTATGCCTCTCTGTAAACCATCCCAGTAAACGCGATCGTACAAATCTGGGTTGTTCTCATTCTCTAACACAGCCGCATTCTGAATCCTACGCCATTCGTTTTCACTCCCATATACCCACGACGCCACCACCCTGAATCCGCAGTTCCCATCACCAGAAACGTCAAGAACCCCGTTCACATACGGTCGAATAGGGGGTGTCATCCTCGCGAGTATTCTTGGGTCACCATACGTAGCAGCCGGCTGTGTGTCATCATCGCCTGAAAGTGATTTTCACGTGGCGTTGTCAGTGAGCAATCGCTATACATATGAACAAACCAAATCAACGGAATATAGTACTAGGTATGCAATGACGAGACAAATAAAACCTCCCATTTACACGTACCCGAGCTGCCGAAAGTGTGGGTGTTATCCTGTGATGGTCCTAGATCAGTAGATGTGAATGTTGTGGACCTTTCCCTTTACTCCCACCGACTCGGCTCACGCCTCGTGGACCTGCTCCCTCTTGGCCGGCCTTTCACGTTAGTCTTCACAACATGTTCTCCGAACCCTTCACCCTCAGGGTTCAAGAATTGATGCATCAGCCTCCGCACTGCGCTGCAACGGATGGATCCATCTTGTCAACCTAGTTGATGAGCTGGTACAGGATCCTATGGTGCTGAGATGGACCGTCCCCACCATCAGGAGCATCATCTGGAGCACCTTCACCTCCTACGTCGTCGGCCGTGTAGTCAAGTTTCTTCCAAAATCAGTGTACACACTCCGGGCCTACTGGATGATCCACAGCGAAATACTGTCACAACTCACACGCACAAGGCAGATCGTGCATGCTCCGCAGCACACATCCACATTGTTCCTCAGCGTCTGTACCCAACTCCACCAAGCGCGTCATCTCCTTCACAAGCAGATCCAGTCCTTAGTGGGACACATTCCCTGCTAGGTACTGTAGTGGTTGTTGCCTGTGCGTGTGTTTAATACGCCAACATGACTATTCCACAGAGTACCTGTTGCCAAATGCCAACCGTTATTACAGGACATAGAACCATCGATGTGCGCAAACAAAGCATCTACACGAATTAATATTAAGGGCGTACCGTATGTCAGCTAGTTGTGACGATATTTCCTTGTCCACTTTCGTCCAAACGGTATCCAGGGACCCTGTTGAGGAGTTCAACCATTGTTTCAACTGGTTGTGAGCGTTTTCCACCTAGCACGGTGTAGTGTTACCGAAATGTAACACGCAGTTCGTCCAGGCACAAACAAACTTCTCCTTGTGCACCAACCACGTCCCCCTCAGGTACTCCACTATCCTGGGCCGTGACCTGCAGTGTTTTTCGATATCAGTCATCGCCTTTTCGTATGCCTCTAATGTCGGGGCCTGCTGCATCACCCTGAACGCCTTGTGTGTAAACGCAGATGCATGACTCTTATCGTGCTCGTTCAGCTTATACACCCCATCCTCCACATCCTTGTATATATGCCATATGCATAACAGATGAGCACTGCGTGGGAAAATCTCCGCGACGGGCTTTATCAGGCCCATCTCCCGATCTGTCACAATCGTGCTGGGATGCAAATCGTCCCCAAAAATCATCCTGAGACACCCCAGCACCCACCTGTAACTCACCTCCGTCTCGTCTTTCATAATGGTATAGGCAATGAGGAAATTTATGTTGGTGAGCGTCATGCCAATCATCTCGAACAACGGCATTCTGTATCGATTCGTCTTGTATGTAGAATACATGCCAACGAATAGGTGATACGCTCTGAATAACAGGATCGACTCCGGATGCGGCATAAACACGTGTGTCAACTCATTCGTCGTTGCGTTCGATGCCTAGAAGTGCACGTACCCATTCTCTTTCGTCAGGTGAAACAACTGACCTACCACGTCTCTCCCGTCCAATGCTTCCCTCCTCAACTGGTCCCTGTAGTTGTATATCTGTTTTCTCATGGGGTAGTCTCCTGAGCACTTCTCTAACAGCCCTACATGAATGTGGGCCGGTTTCGCTTGTGCCGCCGACATGTCCCGCACGATCTGCCTCTCTTCATCGCTCATCCTACTCATCTGTTGGTGCGCTTCTGCTTGCGTCGTCATTCGATGGTTGTGTGTCCTATAGACGGACCCCTGCACCGGAACACGCACCCTCATGATGATCCATCCCCTATCTTCTGGATAGAAAACTGGAATGGACATCCACAGTACTTCGTTCTCGTGTTCGGGCGCTCCGTTGTTCCCAAATTCTTATTCTTCCCCCTGTATTTGATCCCTCAAAAACATCTCATTACCCTCTTCTTCCCATTATTCTTGTGACCCGCAATCACCAACTCGAACCCAACCGTTATCGCCATCTCTTTAAGACACACCGTGGCATCATCGACAGTCTCAAACGTTTCTTCAATTTCGAAGACGTGACCATAATCAGTGCCATCGCCATCCAAATCTGTTGACCAGTCCTGTGACATAAAAAATCAATGTTTCATAGGTCAAAACAACTACCCAAGATAAAATATACGGAAATGACAAAGACCGAAGCGGAGAACATGCCCCGAAAGGGTTTCGGGCCCAAAACCACAACAAGGGTTTCGGGACCGAAACACTAGAAACGTTTCGGTCCCAAAACCCTTGTTGTGGTTCCGGGCCCGAAACCTTTTCAGGGGTTTCGGCCCCGAAACCATTGCGTGTTTTCTGGGCCGAAACCCTTTCAGGGGTTTCGGTTGCCCGTAACCGTATGAAAGGTTTCGGACCCGAAACCCCATCTGGGTTTTGGCTATTCGAAACCCTAATAGGGGTTTCGGCCCCGAATCGTGATGCTCAATTCGGTACAGAAACCATTCCGTCGTTTCTGTAGGTCGAATGTTGAAGTGGGGTTTCGGGCGTCGCACCAGAAACCCCAGAAGAGGTTTCAGGAGCGACACCCGAAACCTCTTCAATGGTTTCGGGTGCGACGCCCGGAACCTCTTCTAGGGTTTCAGGTGCGACGCCCGAAACCCCCTCTGCCCGTTTATTCTCCATTCCCGGCGATTTCTCCAGCGTGTCGCACAATGTTCTTACCTCTTCTTCGAAGTTTTCTCTAACATCCGACATTTTTGAATCTTTTGGAATTTTTCGGAATTTTTTCAGATTTTTTTAATATGTTGTTTGTAGTGAGATAGTTACAAATGAATTTTAAATGTTTTACAATGTTTTTATATTACATTTTTGACCCAAGGGTAATTTAGTCTTTTCCAATGACTGTGTGAAGAAAAACAAGGTTGTGTTTAGTCGTTCAGACACAAATACTAGGTATTTATACGCAAGGCCGAAATAATTTGTGTTCATGTTTTACTAAATTCAGATAAGCTTTCACACATTCTCAACAATTGGGTGTTTGGTAAAAACTTTATTGGGCAATTTTAGTTGATTCAGGTATAATTAAATGATTGAATGGTCAAATCAACTAAAAAAACTGTTTGGTAAACTGTTTGGTAAATTAGCTGATTGAGATAGTTGATTGATATGAATAAACTGGAAATGAATAAGTTGCAAATTGCAGTGTGTTGAAATAGATGATTGCAAATTAGATGGTTCTTTTACCAATTTGTCCTCCTTATTCCCTAATCCTTAAAACATAAATTTCTCCTTCATTAAAATTTATTTAAATATGTATGCATTATTAAACATTTATATATTTTTAATTTTGTTTCAATTTACTTGTTTGAATATGTATACTCTCGAACATTTATATACTTTTAATTTTATTTTCAATTACTTAATATTGTTTGAATATGTACCAATTTTTAAATATTTATGTACTCTTAATTTACTTTCAATTTGCTTCTTTAAAATTTTCTAATAATTAAAAATTAAATTTACACTTATATGTCATGTCCTTATACGTCTTTTTACACTTATCAGCTTTTAGTATTCAGCTTTTACCAAAACAATTTTAAGTAACCAGCTAATAAAATCAGTTGGTTAAATAAGTTAATAAAATGGTTGGTCAAATCTGCTACTGCATTTAATTATCACATATCAGTTGTCTCCCGAACACCCCCAATATCAACAACACATGTATATACTTACAAGTAAAGATGTGATCTTGAAGATGCAAAGTGGTCTCCTTTCTATGAGAGACTGATGCCATAAACACTAAAGCTTCTTATGCAAAGTGCTCTCCTTTCTCACTCACTCTATTATTGTGATGTCTGATCCCAAATTGCACCACAGAATCCCCCCCTTTTCTCATATCACATAAATTCATAATATACGTTCAGACACATATACATATAAAAGCCCCTTCTTCAATACACCCCCTCAGTCCCTCAATTCTTCATTGTATCACTTCTCTTCCCATGGCTTCCAACAACCGGTTTTTCCTTCTCCTCCTATTCCTGTCAGCCTGCAATTCTTGCCAGGCAGACACATCCCCTCAATCTCACTTCTTCAATCTAATCAAGAACTCAGCTTCAGGCGATTCCCTGTCCAAATGGGAAGGAAACAGGCCTTGCAACTACACCGGCATCGCCTGCGACCATCAGGGCAACATCATAAATTTCGACATCTCAGGCTGGTCCTTATCCGGCAAGTTTCCGGAAGACATCTGCTCCTATCTTCCCAAACTTCGCGTCCTTCGCCTCAGCCTCAACAGCTTCGATGGCGGATTCCCTGCCGGCATCGCCGACTGCTCCTCCCTGGAGGAGCTCAATGTCAGCTCCGTAAACCTGACAGGCACCCTGCCTGATTTATCCCCTTTGAAAAGCTTAAGGATTCTTGATCTCTCACATAACCGGTTTACCGGCAACTTCCCTGTCTCGATCACCAACCTGACGAATCTCGTGGTGCTGTGTATCAACATGGTCGAGGGATTCAACTATTGGGAGCTCCCCGCGAGCTTCACGAGGCTTGTCAGGCTCGAGACGATGATCCTGACCACGTGCAAACTCAGAGGCGAAATCCCGGGGTTTATCGGGAACATGACTTCCCTGATTGATCTTCAGTTAACCGGGAATTTTCTAACAGGCCGCCTCCCGCGGGAACTCGGCCTGTTGAGGAATTTGCAGCATCTTGAGCTTTATTACAATCAAATTCTTTCAGGGGAAATTCCAGGGGAGCTTGGAAACCTGACGGCGCTCAGGGATTTGGACATGTCTGTCAATAGTTTCACCGGGAGGATACCTGAGTCGATTTGTCGCCTGCCAAATCTCCGCGTCCTTCAGCTGTACAACAACAGTCTTGTGGGGGGGATTCCAGGCGTTCTTGCGAATTCAAAGACGTTGAGAACTCTGTCTCTTTATGGCAATTCGTTAACAGGAGAAATCCCAAAGAATCTAGGAATGTCGTCGGCTTTAAGCGGCCTGGATTTGTCCGAGAATGGTCTTTTGGGGAAATTGCCCGACGGGTTGTGCAGCGGAGGCGAGCTCAGGTACCTTCTTGTCCTTCAGAATATGCTATCCGGGGAGATTCCTGAAAGCTACGGCAACTGCAAGTCCATCGTGAGGTTTCGCGTTAGTAGTAATAATTTGGAGGGGCAAATACCCCAAGGCGTCCTGTCTCTTCCCAATGCATCCATTATAGACGTCGCATACAATAATTTGACAGGTTCAATTTCCAGGGAGATCAGGAATGCGAAAAACCTGTCGGAGCTGTTCCTGCAGGGAAACAGGCTTTCCGGCACAATCCCGCCTGAAATCGCTTTACCTCCAAGTCTAGTGAAAATTGATCTTAGCAACAATCTTCTTTCCGGTCCGATACCGTCGGAGATTAGCAACCTGAGATGGCTCAATCTGCTGTTCTTACAGGGCAATATGTTGAATTCATCCATTCCTGAGTCACTATCCTCCCTGGAGTCCCTCAATGTCCTCGACCTGTCGGGAAATCGCCTAACAGGGCAGATCCCGGAATCCCTCAGCCAATTGCTGCCGAATTCGCTAAACTTCTCCAACAATTGCCTCTCCGGTCCTATCCCTGATTCGTTCATAAAGGGAGGCCTGTTGGAGAGCTTCTCAGGCAATCCAGGGCTCTGCCTGCCAGCCTATTCCGACACGAATTTCCCTGTTTGCCATCAAACGAATACCCGAAAGAAATTGAACTACGTCTGGCTGATAGGCATTACCTTGTTGATACTAATCGTTGGAACGGTTATGGTCATCAAGGGCTGGTTTAACAAAAACCGGGAAGTGATGGAGACCGAGGACAATACCCTATCCTCATCGTTTTTCTCGTATGATGTTAAGAGTTTTCACCGTGTGAGTTTTGACCAGCGCGAGATCCTCGAGGCCATGGTTGAAAAGAACATTGTGGGGTATGGAGGGTCCGCAACAGTGTACAAGATCGAGCTCCACAATGGGGAAGTAGTTGCGGTGAAGGAGCTTTGGAGCCGACGAGGCAAGGATGTCTCTGCATCCGACGATCACCAATTGATACTCAATAGGGAAATGAAGACTGAAGTCGAGACCCTTGGAAATATTCGACACAAGAACATCGTCAAGCTCTATTGCCATCTGTCCAGCTTCGATTGTAGCCTCTTGGTTTACGAGTACATGCCTAATGGAAACCTTTGGGACGCGCTCCACCATTGTGTAGAAAAGGTCATCCTCGATTGGCCAACACGGTACCAAATCGCACTTGGTGTTGCCCAAGGATTGGTTTACTTGCACCATGATCTCATGCCCCCTATCATACACCGTGACATCAAGTCGACCAATATATTGCTGGATGGTAACTACCATCCCAAAGTTGCGGACTTTGGCATCGCAAAAGTCTTGCGGGCATGCTGCTCCAATGACTCGACTACAACAGTCATTGCCGGCACTTATGGCTACTTAGCACCGGGTAAGTATTCGACGATCTTCTCATTATTTAAAATTGACATCAAATGATGTTTTTAACTCTGATTATGTGATTATATACAGAATACGCGTATTCTTTTAAGGCGACAACAAAATGTGACGTGTACAGTTTTGGAGTGGTGCTAATGGAGCTCGTAACAGGAAAGAGGCCCGTGGAGGCCGAGTTTGGGGAGAATAAGAACATCATAAATTGGGTGACTAGCAAGGGCGAGACCAAGGAAGGGGCTAAGGAAGTGCTGGACAAGCGCGTGTCGGGATCATATGAGGATGGCATGATCAAGGTCCTCCGTGTCGCGATATGTTGCACCTGCGCGGCGCCGGCCCTCCGTCCAGCAATGAACGACGTTGTGCAGATGCTAACGGAGGCAGAACCCTGCAGTTTGTGGACAAAATCAATAAAATCAGTGTAATCTAAGAGTTATGAAAATAATAGCCATTATGGTCATAAGAGTTGCAATTTTGTCCATTTTGGGCTTTCTGGAATTTGGAATTTTGAAGAATTTGACACTTAGTCTTTTTTGGTATGGTGTGGTACTGTGGTTTGTGAATATGCAGGGGATTTTGATGAAATATACTTTTTGCTTTTATGTGGGGAGGAATAAGATTGTGTGCAATGAAATGAATGATATATTCTGTGGCTCCCTTTTTTTTTTTTTTTTTTTTTTTTTTAAGAGAAAGGGTTGTTGAATTATGGGTATTTCTTTTTATTTATTTATTTATATAATTATTTTGTCTTCCAATCCCAGGAGGATCTTGAAAAGAAAAAAGTGAGTGTATTCATTCAGATGCTGGTGTGTGGATTATTTGTGGAGGGTCCAAATTGGGTCATGGTTTTGTATGGAAAAGAGAGGTAAAAAACAAACTGTGGACAGAAATGATTGGAGCTGTGGATGCAAAGGAAAAGCATTTGCCTTTTATTTTAATTTTTTTAGATGATAATTATAAAAATTAATTACATTATTTACTCTTCCCTTTTGAATATAAAGGTGATTGATGTGGAAAAAAAAAATCATTAGCATTTTCTCTTTTCGATCTTTTGTAATAGTAGTATAAACTTTATTGATGTGACACTGAAAAAAATCCTTTTTGTTTTTATAATTTTTTATGGTGTAATAAGTTACTTTAAATGATAACGTTTTTTCCACTTAATTATTTCTCCTTTTTAACTTGCGCATCTTCTTTGTTCAAAAACAGAAGGTATTTTTATAAAAAAGTTCTAT
>MAYD01768812.1:0-16028 GCA_001909325.1 Ruellia speciosa
CCTCTATGTATCAAAGTGTAACCATAAACCGTCTAAGGATTTCTCTTGTGGCTGTAAAATTAAGTTCTCCACCCAAGTTCCTGTAAATCCTAGGTTGATTTCGGTCTAAGGGTATTGATTCAGTGATTCACCAGTTTGATACCATTGATTGTTTCTGATGTTTAATGTGAGTGTTTTTCATTGGTTTTGTTGAAGAAAAACATTGTTTACTTCTTATGTTTAAGGGTACTTCTTACTAATGTTTAAGCATATCAATTCCTGCAATTTTGTAGAGATATTGATGAAGTTGGGTCAGAGGAAGCTGAATCTGATGGAGGTGAAAGAGGGCATATCCTTGACACCTCTTTTGCTGAGAAAGTAAAGTAATTATTGTGTGAAACTTTCTTCTCTGTAACATGCCTTTTTGCTATGCATTCAGTGCACCATCTCCCTTTCTTGGTTTTGCTTTTATCAAAAGCAATGCTTTGCCATTTTCTTTGAAAAAATAAACTCTTTTTATGGTCTGCAGGAATTAAAATCAGAGGTACTATCTTCAGAAGGAGGTATTAGGAAATCTTTTAGTGATGGTGTTTCCAAAGCTAATCACATGGACGGAAGGACAGATAAGCTTGATGATATTATGGTTTCTAATCAAGTTTCCGTATTTTCTGGGAATGAAAATTTAGATATGCAAACTAGCTCAAATAGACTGGTAGATGATCATGAGTCATCATATTCTGATTTTGCTGGAAACCAGACATCAGTTTTGGATCAGCAGACTGAAGTTCTGGGAAGTGATGGGGTGAATCCTTTTGAGTCAACAAAGGCAAATGCTGCCTTTCCAAAATTTGAAAGAAAAAGAACTTCAGTTAATACAGAACGTGGCACACTTAACAGTGGTAAACAAAACAAAGATTGTAGCCCTCGCAAGGTAATTTCTGTTTATCGTTTTTCTTATTTTTTCTTATATTTTTTTCTCAGTATGATGGTTAGTTATGCTAATTGCATGCTGGTTATTTCAGTGGGTGTTATCATGTTTATCAGGATTTCAAAAGCATACCATATGGTTAAGTCAACTTCACTTGTTTGAGAAGCTGATTATGACAATGCCTTTACAAAACTATTTGGAAAAAATATGTTTCAAAGAACAATTTGTGCAAGGCATGTGCCTGCTCTCAAACTAATCCATTTGAAATCCTTGTCTTCTACTTTGGACATCAACAAAGTAAAGCTGGATCTGTAGAATGTGAAAAAAATTATGTTACTTAATGTTACTCATGTTCCTCATTAAAGTTTCACATTCTATCAATTATCACCTGTTCTTTATTTCATTACTGCAAGGCCAATGGTATTTTGTTGCCTCCCCTATAGGCTGTGAAGGCAGGAAATGAACTCAGCAAATTTAGTGATCCTCCAAACGATGCTTCTTTGGATGATTTATTTCATCCATTGGAAAACCTGAAGGATCAGATATCTGAAGCCTCCACTTCTGCATCTACATCGCATGTAAAACAGGGTGACACAATTTCTGACAATCGAAAAGTTGATCTCGCGTCAAAGTTAAGGGCTACAATAGCTAAAAAGCGGAAGGAGAATGAATCAGCCCAGTCGAATGGAGGTGACATAATTCGTCTAATGATGGGTGTTTTGAAGGAAGATGGAACTGATAATAATAATCTGGTGTGATTGACATAACTAATGTGAATTGATTAATTTCATTGACAATGGCTTCTAAGTTGTGCTCCTGCTGTGCTTTTCTAGCAGGGATTTGAAGATAAATTACCTACAGAAAATACCTTTCATATACAGGTACATTTATGCTCTGTCTTGCCTTTTTTGATGTATTATATGAAAATTTTCTCCTCCCCCCCCCCCACCCCAATTTTATTTTATTTTATGTTTAAATGGCCATATGCTGGGACTTTCATTATGCCATGCAGTTATTTGGTGATTGAAAGTGGTGTTAATAACATAAAAGATTCTGGATTAGCCACCTTTCTGGTCTTACTGCTATTTCGAAGCTTGTGCTGTCCCTAAACTTGAACCACTTTATTCTCATTGTTGTTGTTGCTTTGTACTTCTTTTGAGTTGAAAACAGCAGTTACTCCAAAGGAATTCCACATGAACTTCAATGAATTGTGTCAGCATTCAATCTAGTGTGTGGTTTGGTCATTTCTTTGTTAAGATGGTAATTTATTCTTTCCTAGTTCAGAGTTGTGGCATCATCAGTTTATGCTTTTCTTCTTCATTTTTTTGCAATTTCTTCCATTAAACTAATGTATTGTTAATTAGTTCATAAAAAGTAATGCATGACATCGATGCTGCAGGCAGTTCAATTTAGCAAATTAGTGTCATGCTTGAGACCAGATGAACCTGAAGAAGTAATCCTATCAGCTTGTCAGAAGCTAACTACTTTTCTTCAGCAGCGACCAGAACAGAAAATTGTTTTCATTAGACAACATGGTTTACTTCCTCTAATGGAACTGCTTGAAGTCCCAAGCTCTCATGTATGTAATGTGCAGAATGTTCAAAATTCACTTTCTTCAATTTATCTGGAAGTTGCATTGATTCTCACTGGTGTGTGGATAATTTCCTTCCAAAATGCCAGGTTATATGCTCGGTGATTCAAGTTTTGAATCTAATTATCAAAGATAACAGCGATATTCTAGAGAATGCTTGTCTGATAGGCCTTGTAAGTATTCTAAATTTATAGATTCTGCCTTAGGTTTAAAATCATGCAAAACGTAATTTATGTAAAATATTTTGATGAATAGTCAGGGTGCTCCGAGTTCTGAATCAAATTTTAAAGTACACCCCGAATTTTCCACTTCTGTTTCTGGTTTATCATCATGATGCTAAGTCAAGCCTTTTATTTAACCTCTCTCACCAGAGAAAAGGAGACCACAATAATTAAGTGTTACTGCTTCAGACCTTATGGTTTTTGTAATGATTATATTGTTAGTCATAATTGATCCCTAGTATATTTCAGATTCCTGTTGTGATGAGTTTTGCTGTTCCCGATCGTCCCAGGGAAGTCCGGTTGGAAGCTGCATTCTTCATACATCAACTCTGTCTAACAAGGTTGAACTTTACTCTTCCATGTGATCTTGTGGATTTGATTCTTTTTAACTATTTGATTAAAGTTCTGTTCCTCACAGCTCCTTGACCTTGCACATGTTTATTGCTTGTCGTGGTATACCCATCCTGGTTGGCTTTTTAGAGGCTGATTATGCAAAATATAGGTCAGTGGTTAGAACTCTTAACTAAGTTTGATTTTTGTTGCTTAAAACCTTTTATTTTATGATATCTGGCCTGAGCATTTGCTTTCCTGCACATGTTGCTTTACGGTTTGAAGGGACTTATTTAA
Organism: Ruellia speciosa; assembly: GCA_001909325.1. Classification (NCBI taxonomy): domain Eukaryota; kingdom Viridiplantae; phylum Streptophyta; class Magnoliopsida; order Lamiales; family Acanthaceae; genus Ruellia; species Ruellia speciosa. The sequence goes on from MAYD01768812.1 coordinate 3,347, forward strand.
ATTAAAGTCATATTTCTTTGAGTTAAACAAAGTTCTCTAAATAGAAGCAACTAACTGAACAATATACTAAAGTTTGAATCTTAGTCATACTGTAGAAGGTAATAATACATAACACTAAAAAATGTAAGCCAAGGCGCCAAGCCCTGTTCAATGCATACTCTCTTGCCCCTATATGAGTTTCCGGTTGGAAGTGTAGGAAAGCCTGAGATTTTTATTGAGCGGTCTTGCTGCTAAACGTGAATTTTTCAGAATCACATTAATAGATATGTATTCAACTGCTTCTCACCATGGAATTCATTTCTTTTCTTCTTGTGAAAAGAGAAGCTTGTTATAGTTCGACGGTGCATGGGTTGCTTATGGTTCTTTGAAGCCATTCCTTATCTTGAACCACTTCTAGGACAACAGTGTGGGTTTCCTTTGTTCTGCTGTTTTAAGTTGGTTGATTAGTAGTCTATTCATCTTTTTGGGTCCAAGATTCTGGATAATACCTTGAATGAAAACGACTATCTAACTGCTAGGGATTTACCATCCTCATCTGTTAATCTCTGCGATGGTAACACTTGTTAATAATAAAATTAGAAACCTTCAATAATCTAGATTTCTCCTTGATTGACACAGCTTCAAATGAATTTATATAGTACTCTTTGTATCAGTATTATATTACACATACTATTATGCCATCTGAATCTACTGGTCATCTTTTTATCTGGTGATTCCTCAAGTCAACTTCCTGGGCTCCGCATTAAAACCAATATTATAATGAGCTGACATGCCAAAAATGTGACCAACGGCTCAGGTGCTGGCACACAGTTGCTGGCACACATGATATATACTCAACGTGGATGTAATAAGTGATAAAGTGTTATAATTCAACAGCAAGAGTCATCGCTGAATTATATATAGAGGTATAAATCGTTGAATTATATTCACCTTTATTACTCCATTATACATATTCCTATGAAAATATTGCAAGTTCTATCACTAAACACTGCAAGTCCCATCCCTGACTATTGTTAATGTCATTGCTAAATTGACCTAACTACGTCAATGAATTATAAGCGTCCAACTGTTGAAGTTGTATACCAAATCTATTACTTAGTTTTTAAAATCATACATAGACACATTAATGAATTGCACCCTTCTTGTCACTATACTAAATTATACATATCTCCTCACTGAATTATACCTATGTTTGTCATGATGTGATGATAAAATGACATTTGGCACCCTAACCAAATCGAAGTATGTGACAACTAAGTTGTATGAAAAAAAGAGAGAAAGAAGACGAAGAAAGAAAGAAGAAATAAAATTATTTATTATTTTGTATCAACAAAATTAAAAAAACACCAGAAATTTGAGCTGTGTGCAGAAAAGCTTTGATCACCCTGCTGTTGTTGACTATCCTTGCTTAAGTTGGCTCAGCATACAAACTATTTGTTTGTTTTCATCACTGTCGAGAGAGTTGGAAGTATTGTACTTGGAGTGGCAAAGGAACTCGCTAGTCACTCCTACGTAACTGCATCACATGCAGTAATTGTTGCATCCATTTCCAATCAGACGATTGTCGAAGTTTCAGATCATGCTTAGTCTTGTTCCCGAATTTCAGACTAATATTAAATGCTTATATTGATGGAAAAATATTGAAAGAAGTTTCATATGTAGCAATTGTACAGCTGCTTCATCTGTCAAAAATTGTTGTTCTGAATGTCGTGAGTTCTGATTTGTCTGGGTAGACAAAGCTTACATACTGTTTTAAAACCTGAACATAGGTATCTTTTGGTTTTTGGATATCGAAGCCCTGCTATCTAAATAACTTTAGTATCTGATTTGATAATCATGTTGCAGCATTTGACTGTTGAATTAATTATTGTAAATGCATGACTTTAGTAAACATATAAGAGAGATTAATATTTTTTAAAGTGCATGAAAAATGCATGAGCTAACTATCCTTTAAGTTCCTCATATCCAGGGAAATGGTTCATATGGCAATTGATGGCATGTGGGAGGTTTTCAAGCTTGAGAAATCTGCCTCTAGAAATGATTTTTGTCGTATAGCTTCCAAGAATGGGATATTACTGAGACTTGTTAACACTCTCTATAGTTTAAATGAGGCAGCTCGTCAATCTTTAGTTGCTGAGGGTTGTTTCCCTTCAGGTGTTTTTGGTCCACGAAACGGATCTGCTTCTGTGGATTCAGTTGCACAGCTGGATTCCCCACATAATGGGATTGATGAGCCTAATCACCTCAAAATCAATCAAGGAGATCAGATGTCACAAGCCGGACTGCAGCAACCTTCTCAAGCTTCTGGTTCACAATCACCTGAGTCAAGATTTCTGCCTTCAGATGCCAATAAGCCTCGATCAAGCTCTGGTACGTTGGATGCTTTTGGTGCTTCTGAAGTGTCTGATCTTTTGTCTTTGGACAAGGGATCCAATCCTGTAACAAGGGATCATCAATCACCTATCAATAGAGATCAAGAAAGTGGGGATAGGTGGAGAAATGAATCTTCTGTAGCTGAAGTTGAAGGAAAACACCACCGTGGCGCAAGTGCAGTCCGTAGAACATCCACAGATGGAACATCAAAATCCTCAGAGGCAGTTATGAGTGGATCATCTGTTTCCACGGCAAGTCAACAAGAGAATGTTCGGCCTCTTCTTAGTGTATTGGATAAAGAACCTCCATCACACCGTTTGTCTGGTCAGTTTGAGTACGTACGACATCACCCTGGGATAGAAAAACATGAAAGTGTTTTGCCTCTTTCACATGCATCTGCTGACAACAGAACAAGTGGACTTGATTTTTTTATGGCTGAATTTACAGGTGACTGTAAATGCTTATTTCTCTTGATTCTCTTAAAGAATTACTCCCTTCCATTCCAAAAAGTGAGTCTAAAAAAGTTGTCCCAAAATATAAGATGTTTAGATATTTTTTCATGGCATAATTATGACAAATTTTCCATTCTTACCCTTAAAATCGATGATGTTTGTTATAGGGTGAGGAAGGTGAAGACTTGGTGAATTTAATAGGGACATGTATATAGTGTTGCACCAATTATTAATAAATATGCAAAACCTTGAAACGACTTAAATTTTGGGGTAGATGTATTATGACTTACTAATTATACCTTTAAATATTTGGCTTATATTTTCAAGTTATTGATATGATCAAATGAGTTTTCATAAGAGTTTATTGTGGACTTCTAATGTTTCTTACAGCATCATCCTGGTGATTCAATCCTAATTTTTGTGAAATCTCTCTTTTTCAATATGATGTGTCCCTAATAATTTTATGTTTACCCAGAGGTTACTGGCCGGGGCAGGGAAAACTCTGATGTGGAGTCATTGCCTAGAAGTTTATCTAAAGCTGCCAGTAAGAAGTTAGGGCGCCTGACGTCTAATGCAGCTATGTCCGCAACTTCAGGGGTTGCATCACAGAGTGCGTCTGGTGCGCTGTCTGGATCTGGAGTTTTAAATGCCAGACCAGGAAGTGCAGCTTCATCTGGGCTCCTTACCAATGTGGTATCTCCATGGAATGTTGATGTTGCAAAGGAGTATCTAGAAAAGGTAGCAGATCTTCTGCTTGAATTTACCGGAGCAGACACAACAGTAAAAGCTTACATGTGCAGTCAAAGTTTGCTAAACCGGTTATTTCAGATGTTCAACAAGATAGAGACACCAATTCTTTTAAAGGTACTCCACAAAGTTCTTCATGTTTAACTCTGAATTAGATCTCCATTCTGACGATTTTTTCCCATCATTTGTATCTTTTAGTTGTTGAAGTGTATAAATCATCTCTCAACCGATCCACATTGTTTAGAACAACTTCAGCGAGCAGATGCTATCAAATATTTGATCCCAAATCTTGATCTAAACGAAGGTTTCCTTGTGGAACAAATACACCATGAGGTAAGCACTGGCTTTTTCTTTAACCTTGTTCTCTGTGAAAGTCTCTATAGGCAGGGTATGGAGATGGATTTTGAACAATGTGCTTGCAATTCGAAATGTTTTGAAGATGAAAGAAACTACAGATTCAATAGATATAACATATCATGAATTAGTTTTAGGTCTCAGATAATTAACTATTTTCTTGTGAATCTGAATCCAAAAGAATTAGTATAGATTTTGATTGATATATTAATGATCAAGTGAACCATTCTTTCATGTCTGTATTTAATGCATTACAATTGCCTCCTCGGAGCATTTTCATACTTCATTTCTCAAATGATAGTTGGATAATATATCATGTATATGATTCTAGTGTAGGAGCTTTCTATTTGGTGGCCTCCTAGATAATGTGAGTTGGATAATCTAAGGCAGGTTTGAAATTGGTTCTGGTTAAGGAAATAAAATTAAAATGGACATTTAGCTGCAAAAGGAGTCGAGTCCATAGTCAATTGAGGCCTTCTAAATAAGATATCCATGGTCCCTCTTTTTTCTAATGAAGTTTTAGGATAAATCAAAGGGATTGATTCACATAAACTGCAAAGATTGAGTATATTAGAACCAGTCAACTGCAATAACTAAGTTAGTCTGACTTGCAATTCACCAAAGCGCCTTTATTCCCAAGCCATTTCATACTATGGAAGAATTTTTGCCACTTCTATGACCCACTTCTGGAAATTAAAAGTATAGAATCTATCAGTAAAATCAACACCAGATTTATTGAATTGATTTACAATATTAGAAGTGGGATAGAACTCTTTCAAACTCAGATAAAGTTCTTAAATATATATACCCTCTTCTAGATAAATGCTATGGGGATAAACCTAAAATAGTTGGAAACCTTTTCAAGATGTACTTCTGACACTCCCAAGTTGAAAACAGGACTTGATTTACTTGTTTCAAATGAACAGATAATGTCAAATCCAATTCCCATAGCCATGATACATTGATACTAAAAGGCGATCGGTGAAGATCAGGACGGCAACTAATTCCTTCTGTTTACGGATCCAGGGCATTGAACTAGTATTGCAAGTCAAAGTTACAACAGGGATAAAAGGATAATGGTAGCGGATGAGGTTTTCTTCCCAGTTTAGTAGAATCACATTTGCCCAATTAATTTAAAATAATCATTATCAAACATAGTGTTATAAATACTATAGTTTTCGCAACCATTACATGCTGCAAAACCATAATATGACCTCTTCCTAATTGGGATCTTGTAAAGAGGATCTAGAAACACAATGATCACAACTTGCTACAATAAATTTTCATAACTTAGAGTAATACAGTATCCTACAAAGTGTACTAAACTAACATTGTCAACTAGGGAACACAGAAGATAGATGCACAAACTCAGAAGAGACCAAATAAGAACAAAAGAGGAGCATGAGAAAGCCAATGTCCCATGGGTGTGGTGGAGCTCATCACAAGTAGTTCCAGAGCATCATATGTTAAATAAGCACTGCTCTAACCATTTGTTGGAGTTTGAAGGCTGTTTTTACCTCTAGTATGTTGTGGGAAAGTTGGTGAACATAGGATTTGGGTCTTTCGTGGCAAATTTATGCAAATTTAGAGTGTGTTGGCTTCACTTAGAAGGGTCTAAAAAGGTTTAGGGACTTCGTTTTGGAAAAAACTAAGGATTAGGATTTGGAAAAATGCCAATGCCATAAAGCTCTACAACCATTTTTAGGATGAAAATCTTCCTTTGTATTGTAATTATATATGGAGTGTACCATGAGGCATAGCACTCTGGTGTTAGGCTTGTGGCATAGAGCACCACACTCGTGTCGTTCTTACTGACATTTCTTGTAGAGAGTTTTCTAGCATTTTATGCCCTATTTTCATCTTCAATTCTAGTTAACTTTAAGATGAGGACTTGTTCTATGTAGTTTTAAAGAATTGCATATGTTGATAATTATTTATACTTGTTACTTGTTATGTAATTTTATGTGTTTCATTTTTGTGAAAAAAACATTAACACTTAATTTATATAATTCTGCGGCAAACTTGATGTGGTGTGTGCCACATGTCATTGACGACTATATTAAATTGAATGCAGTCTATCTATAGATGGTAACTACAATTTTAGAGATTGACTAAAACTCTATCATAATTTCTTGGACAAAATCACTAAAACTCCTATCAAATTTACTTGGATGGGATTCCATTAATTATGAAAAACCTAGTATAGAAAGATCCTATTTAGGTAAAGCATATTCATGGCATAGATCTATTTTAAAATAGAAGTACTAATAAATGCTCTTAATGAGAAGACATCAGCTTCCCAAGCTCAATAAATAAGTTAGAATGAACATGCAACAATGCTTAAAGCCTGTAAAACATGGTAATCTGTATTGATCTTCAAATTGAGTATGCATCTAAACATGTTCTTATCACTGGTTGTATATCTAGAATCTCTATGATCATTGATTTTTGAAAGCCCCCTTAAAAGGAAATGATGGGATGATAGATGTTACTTAAAGACTAATCTGCCGTTGAAACATTATTTTGTGAAAAACATTTTTGAATCTTCGCTTTCTGATGATTTTTATGGTGAACCTCTTTAAATAATTAATATAAGATCAATTTTCCTTGAGGAAATTCGTGGGAGTGGTGTGAGTAATTACTTTCTTTTCAATTGTGATAATCTTTTCGACCCACCTCAGAATGCACCTTAAGTCTTGAGATACCGTTTCAAAGGAATGTCTTGGCAGATACATTGAAATTTTTTTGTTTCAGCTAGAAAAGAAGATTGTCTTCTTGTTGAAGAGAGGGTTTTTTTTTTCTTTTTTTTGTAGAATCTATTATTTTGGGTGTGCATCAAGAAATGCAATTTTTTATATGAAATTTGGGGTCATTTCTGCAGTATTTTCTAACTAGTTATATTTGTTGAAGGTCCTTCACGCACTGTTCAACCTATGTAAGATTAACAAGAGGCGACAAGAGCAGGCGGCAGAAAATGGGATCATTCCCCACTTGATGCAGTTTATTGTCTCAGGTTCTTCATTGAAACAGTATGCATTGCCTCTGTTATGTGATATGGCCCATGCATCTCGCAATTCAAGAGAGCAATTACGAGCTCATGGAGGCCTCGATGTGTACCTAAGCCTCCTTGAAGACAAGCTCTGGTCGGTGACTGCATTGGACTCGATTGCTGTATGTCTGGCCCATGACAATGAAACCAGGAAAGTGGAACAAGCTTTGGTAAAGAAAGAAGCCATACAGAACCTTGTTAAATTCTTCCAGAACTGTACAGAACAGCAATTCCTGCACATGTTGGAACCTTTCTTGAAAATAATCACGTATGAACTTCTCTTTTACTGTATGGTATCTATTTATCTGTAGATTATCTTATCTTTGTCCATCACTTCATAAATCCTATTCATGTTCTTGCATGTGAATTGATTAGCTTCATTTACCAAATAATGCATATGATACATCTTCTTAGAACTAATGCATATCCATGAACCCATACGAGGTATTCCTATGAAGAAAGATGTGGTGGTGTGTGAGGCCCCTAGAGATTCAATTTCTTAGTTTGTGAAATTAAATATTAATTTTTCAACTGATATGCATTTCACTGATATTCTGAACCCTACTAAATTCACTTTGGGCCACAAAACCTAGGGAGAGAGTTGGGATCCAACCCAGTTGGACATGGGCTAGAACAATGACATACCTCCTGGATCTGTTAAAATTGAATTCAACCTGGGATCCTATTGGCTGTGACACTGGTGACGCTTCTTGTGAATTGTTACAATTGCCATCCATTTAGATCATTTTCTTTCTCTACCCATGGAAAATTAGATAAACCATTCAAGATCGGTGGTTCCCTTTTTGGGATTGTTTCTATTTAGTATGTGTTCTTTCCTCATCTCTTAACTAAATATTGCAAGCAATTTGTCTGTCAGGTCTAGTAACTGTATGTGATTGAAAATTTCTTGTAGATTTATATTTTGGTTTAAGAAATTCACATTTGTTTGTATGGCGCAGGAAATCACCTCGAATAAACACTGCCATGGCTGTTAATGGTTTGACACCACTATTAATTAGTAGACTTGACCATCCTGATGCAATAGCGCGATTGAATTTGCTTAAATTGATAAAGGTTGGTAATTGACTTTTGCATATGTCATACCTTTTACCTGTTAGTTAGTTGCAGTTTGTCCTCAGTCATATTGTGATGTCTTGACATCTTGACTGTGGTATACCCAAAACCTTTCAGCAAAACATGAATGATAAGTACAGACAAAATATTGTTCTGCATGAAATAGGCAGTGGATTTACATGCATTTAAATTAAATAGCTTATGTTTGTGTATTCTGACTTTTCTAAATTCACGATAGGCATAATAAAGCTATGCATTGGAGTATGGGGGTGCTGGTGTGATTATGGTGTTGTTTGTGATAGTTGGCTTTTCAATTATGCAGGGTTTGCTCCAATTATTTAGGTAAACTGATTTCTTAGGAATGCTCTGAACTTAGAATATATGCCAATTTCCATTCTCTGTACTTACCATTGAAAGTGGTTAATAATTGATTCTTTAATTCTCATTTTATTCCCTGTTGCATCTTGCTTACACCAATATTAGATGTAATACTATGAGTTGCGATATGTGTGCTTCTTATTAGTAGAAACTTGAAAGGTGAAAATATGTAGGTGAGCCATCCTCAATGTTAGTAAATTTTTCACTAATGTACAGTACAGTATTCCTTTAGCCTTTGTTTGGATTGGAGGGTTTGGATTTGTGGATAAATTTAAAATTAATGTATTTGAAATATTAAGTATTTAAAACGTAATAGATTTAGATTTCATTTTTTTGATTGAATTTGAATTTGCGAAGGAAATTTTGAACAACCAATGTGAATGTTAAATGTTGTCTAAATTACCATTATTAGCTTACTAAATCTTAATATAACCTTGTAATGGTCTTTTGGTTGGTTTTACTTATTAGGCTGTATATGAACATCATCCTCGTCCAAAGCAATTGATCATAGAGAACGATCTACCCAAGAAACTTCAAAATTTGATCGAGGAGAGGAGAGATGGGCAGAGCTCTGGAGGCCAAGTGTTGGTTAAACAAATGGCGACTTCACTTTTGAAAGCACTTCATATCAACACGGTTTTGTAAGTTGTGTGTATGTGTTCATGTAAATGTAATTATTTGGTGTAATTTTCTTCTCTTTGAGTCATGCGCAGTATGTCCCTTTCATATTTTTCCTAGTTGCAAGAAGTGGCAAGTTTGATTGTATATTTATTTTCTTGATTTTTGCTTTATATGAACTATGGCCTATGGGGTATAGTTGTGTTGTGAGGTTGAATAGAAGCAATTAGGCTGTTTGTTTACGCAATGGAATTGTTATATTATCAAGAATCATTGTTAGAAGTTGATGGGACTTTCGTGTTAACAACCTCATCCCCTCTTGTGTAGTTTTATTAATTTCCCAATGTGAAACAAATATAGGTTCGAACTTGTAATTTTTAGGCCTTCAACTCTTCCTGCTATACTTAACCAGTTCCTTATTAATATACTAGTACTTTTTATGTTTTGATCATATAGTGGTAATGTCTGATCATGATTTATGTATTATATATATAAGATTTGTTTAAAATTAAAATGTTAATTTAATTAATTTCTCTATAACAATGAAATTTGAAAAAAAGAAAGATATCTATGGGTATCTAAAGAAAACATGTTGGGCTATTAGTAGAGCGGTTCAGCCAATCAATTTAATTGTGTCACATATAAAATTAGGTTCATTGCCAACCCGCCCGGGTAATAATTCGGTCACCGTTAGAAGGTTGAAATGTTGGTCGGGACCATGCAACATTGTTCAATGACAGTCTGTGTTTTATCTTGTGTTATTGAAAACAAAATGCCGGATGCATATTTTTAACAAAACTAGCAAATAAATGTAAGAAAACTTAAAAAAAAAAAAAGGAAAATTGAAGGGAAGAGGTGATATTATTAAAAGTTTCAGCACTACACTGAATGTCTCGAAAGAGTCCAACAAGTCACTGTACCACAATAACTATCTAACGCACCAAAGGATAACATCTCAACCACTTACACATCAATCTAGCTTGGTAGGAGCTTTTCGATGACAAACATTTTCATCGGCTCCGAGTGTTTATGATTTATTCAACTCGAAAGATCTTCCTTGAGAACTTAATGATTACATGTGAAAAACGCACAACGCCTAATGTTGTGAAATGTGCACTTGCGCCAACCGCAAGAATGGACCCTTAACTCGGGCTTCCATCGTGCCGCTCATAACTCTCCAGAAGTCCACACGGATCCCAAGTCAGTGGAGCGGGACGAATAAACACGAAGCAAAAGTCAGTGGAGCGGGGCGAATAAACATGAAGCAAAGGAGATCTACGTGAGAAATATCCATCAAAAAGACCTCTAAGGCATAAATGATCCACGCCAAAACACATCTATACCACTATGTGCTATGAATTAAAATGCAGAAAGCCAAAAGACTAGCGGGCCGTCAATTTGTTAGTCACATGATCACCAAAACTATTCAATCTTATCTAGATATTTACCGGTGCCTATATATCTTGACAAAATGAATATAGCATTACCATGTCTGTCCATGATGACACTGCCTATTCCGGAATGCCCGGGTTTGCCTTTGAATGATCCATCAACATTAATTTTCCACATTTCCAAGCAAGGCGAAGATCAGCAGATGCCTTCATTCCTTCTACCCCTCCTCGATGTGGATACTTGGAACAGGCTTGGGTCAAACATCTGTGATGGGGATGGGAACGACACTCCAGGGAACGTCAAAGAAAGCCACTTCCAAACTCTATATTGAATAATACATATAGCAGCTTCCTCATCGGCATCCTTATTCTTGAAGATCTTTTCATTTTGCACATCCCTCCACTCCCTGTTGATGCAGCCCCGATGCAGCCCCGATGCATCAGCTCCTCTCTTACAGAGAGTCCCTTAACACTGGCCTTCCACACGAACAACAATACCTTGGGTGGAGCATGCCCGCCCTTTCCATATCAGGTTCCAATCGAAATTTTGCACATATAAAGTGCATCCTGCAATACTTCTTGATCTCTAAACGATCTATCCTTGAAATTCATGGCTTCGTTACATCGTAAAGTGCCTGCCAATGAATACTATCATATGCTTCTCAAAGTTGATTTTAATAACATAACCTTCCTCTTCGATACTTTTGTTGAAGGTATGACCTCCGATGCAATCAAAATCCCGTCTAATATCTGTCTTCTGCTTATGAAAGCCATTTGTGTCTCCCCCTACTATAGAGACGACAACCCTCTGAAGCCTTCTTGATAGAAGCTTTGCAATGATCTTGTTCTCTGCTATACATCAAATCAATACCCTTTTATAGTATTCTCATTTTTATTTTTTCTTTGCTTTCCATTTCCCTTCCTGTCACATGGAATACTATGTGTAGGCCCTTCATCATATATTATCCCTACTATATTAGGAAATTCCAGCTGCTGACCTGCAGTATAATCTATGACTCGTGTGTAAAAATGTTTATAGAATCGAAGTAGTAGTCTGTTTTAGAAATTTTGACCAATGTGACCCTTTCTACGAAATTATTTACGAAAATGGCCATGTTGGAAGTATAATTACGAGAATGTCTTTTTTGTTAAAACCGCAGTTTAAAACTGCGGTTTTAAAAGTAATAAAATTTAAAATTTTATTAAAACCGCAGTTTCAAACTGCGATTTTAATTAATTAATTTAATTGTAGTGTTAATTAAATCTGTAGGCTAAATTGGGATTGAAAAACCACAGTTTGAAACTGCAGTTCTTAATTTAAATAAAACCGCAGTTTCAAACTGCGGTTCTATCTTAAAACTGCATTTTGGAACTGCGGTTTTAATATATCTGCACACAGGCAGAACTTATTGCCGATTTGGAATCGGCAGAATTCATTCTGCATCGTCTTCTCCCTTACGCATTTTCTTCCTGCGCGTCTTCTTCTTCCTTGCGCATATTCATACGCATTTCAGCCGCATTGCTCAAATAATCGAGCTCCAAATCCTCTCGGTCGAAGGTATGAATCTAGAACCCTAGTCTTTTAATTTCATCGATTTGGGGATTTTGATGATGTTGCTATTGGTGTTCTTATGATGATGTGTTTTCGAATCCGATGTTGTGGGTGTTTGTTTGGTCTCCATTCTCTGTCTCAATGTCCGTCTCTGTCTGTGAATATGTGTCCATTTCCAGTTTCAGGTGTTGAGTGTCGATGTTGTTCCTAACGGCGTGTCTGTTTCAGAGTTGGTGTTTGATTTTGGTTGCCGGTAGAGTTGAGGGCTGTCGTCTTGTGTTGGTTCTGCCTCTGTCTTTATGTCCATATCGATTTTGGTTTCGATTCCAGCTTGTGGTTGTAGAAATACCCAAGGATTTTTTTTTTGTGTTGAAGCTGTGAAGTTTGGGAGGACTGTCGAAGTCCCTGTCGTTCCAGTTTGAGTCCAGTGAGCTGTGTGTGTGCCTGGTATGATCGATTTCAGCTCATTTCAAGTTTTACTTTTGTTGTTGTCAAAATCCAAACTCTTAAGATTTCCATTTGAATTTGGTTCAGTCGAGGGCTGTCTTGGCTGTTTTTGTCTCAGTTTGGTTTTGGGTACTGATTCGATTCCAGTGTGCTGTGTCGATTGAGATTTTTGCCTGTCAATTTTTGTGACTGCCGCTGTTGTATGTGCTGTTCTGTTTCCTGAGAATTTGAGGTTTGTCTCGGTTCC
>MAYD01768818.1:0-11616 GCA_001909325.1 Ruellia speciosa
GACCCCAACAGTTTCTGTTCTTCGCAAATCGACCCCAAAATTTCTAAAAATTCTATTTTGACCCTAGAAATCCTTAATATTTCATTTTCTCCCAAAATAAATAAAAAATATTTATTTATTTATTTTTCTTAATTTCGGAACAGTAACACCGGGTGTTACAAGGGGTGTGGGAGTATTTATAGGCTGCCATGGAGCCTTCAAGAACCTCCCCCGCCCACCATATCTGACCAGAACCGCGTCTACCAGCTGTAGGCGGCGCGCGGCCCTGGTCACGCGGTCGGCCGCCAACCGCTCGGCTTCTGGCGGCTGGGCTTGGGCTGGGGCTGGACTTTGGGCTTGGTTTGGGCTATCTTTGGTCATGGTTTGGTTTGGGAGTTTTGGGCTTTTACATTCCTCCCCCCTTAGGATCATTTCATCCCCGAAATGAACAATCCTAAGTCGAGAGTCGCAAATCAAAATCCGGATATTTGGCCTTCATGGCCTCCTAAGTTTCCCAGGTGGCATCTTTACGTCCATGCCTCGACCACCTGATCTTAACCATTCGGATGGTCTTATTTCTTAGCATCTTTTCTTTCTCATCAATAACCTCCACCGGATACTCTTCGTATTCCAAACTCTCGTCCAATTGGATTTCATCCGGCTGGATGACTTTGCTTGGGTCTGCGATAAATTTTCGAAGTTGAGACACGTGGAAAACATCATAAACTGGTCCTACCTCAGCTGGTAGAGCTAATCGATAAGCAACTTTCCCAACCCGTTCTATAATCTCGTAAGGTCCGATGAATCGAGGACTTAGCTTCCCCTTTTTGCCAAACCTTCATACTCCTTTCACCGGCGATACCTTCAATAATACTTTGTCTCCCACTTGGAATTCAAAATCTCTTCATCCGAGATCTGCATAACTCTTTTGTCTATCTTGTGCTTCTTTCATACAGCGTTGAATCACGCGCACAATCTCGGTCGTTTGTTCAATCAAGTCTGGTCCCATCACGATTCGTTCTGAAGGGCCATTCCAGCATAAAGGTGTCCAACATCGTCGTCCATACAAGGCTTCGAAGGGTGCCATCTGTATGCTAGCGTGATAGTTGTTGTTGTAGGAAAACTCGACCAACGGCAAATGGTCTTCCCAACTTCCTCGGAAGTCCAACATACATGCTCGCAGCATATCTTCAAGGGTTCGAATCATCCTTTCAGTCTGCCTATTCGACTGTGGATGCCAGACCGTACTCATGCTGATGTGAGTTCCGAACGCCTTTTGTACTTCCTTTCAGAACTGGGATAGGAATCGAGAATCCCGATCAGACACGATCTCTTTCGGTATTCTAAATCACCGCACCACATGCTGGATGTATGCCTGAGTCAACTGTTCTATGCTCCAGTTCAGTCGCATAGGTATGAAAACGGCTCTCTTAGTCAGTCGATCAATGACAACCCAGATTGTATCCATTCCTCGCCTTGTTCGAGGTATCCCCGTCACAAAATCCATTGAGATTGATTTCCACTTCCATGCGGGAATTTCCAATGGCTGCAACAATCCCATTGGTCTCATGTTCTCAACCTTAACTCGCTGGCATGTTGCACACATCGCCACGAACTCCGCCACCTCTCGCTTCATATTCTTCCACCAATAGCTCTGTCGAAGATCCTTGTACATCTTTGTTGCTCCTGGATGTACGAGAATCGCGTGTTGTGTGCTTCCTCCATTACCTTTCTTTTCAGGTCTCCCCGGGATGAAGGGATGCACCATCGATCCTTACATCGTATTATTCCTTGGTCATCAATTCAAAAATCTTGGGCTCGTCCTGACTAGATTTTCACTTTCAATTTTCACATCTCGTCATCCTCCAACTGACTCGTTCGAATTTCTTCTAGCAACGTCGGGGATGTGACCATTGCGTGGATGACTTGTCCCGTTGTGCTTCGGGGTTCCACTTCAATCTCCAGTTTCTCTAATTCCTTTCTCAACTCTGGTACCGACACCAATGATCCCACCGTGTGGTGTTCCTTTCTGCTCAGTGCATCGGCTACTCGATTTGCCTTGCCCTCCACGTACTGGATATTAGTGTCGTAGTCTTGGAGCAATTCCATCCACCTCCGCTGCCGACCACTCATATGCTCCTGCTTAAACAGACATTTCAAGTTCTTGTGGTCTGTGAAGATCTTGCTTTTCGCTCCGTAGAGGTAATGTCGCCATATCTTTAAAGCATGCACCACAGCGGCCATCTCCAAGTCGTGTGTCGGGTAGTTCAGCTCGTGAGGCTTTACCTGTCACGAGGCAAAAGCAATCACCTTGCCATGCTGCATCAAAACACATCCCAATCCTCGATGGGATGCGTCCGTATACACCTCGAACTCGCCGGACTCGTCTGGAAGTACCAACACTGGTGCCTCCGTCACTGCTTTCTTCAATTGTTCAAATGCCGCATCGCACTTGTCATCCCAGCGGAACTTCACGTTCTTCTTCAACAGTCGGGTCAGCGGCTGGGCAATGCTGGGGAATCCTTTGATGAATCGCCGATAATATCCAACTAGTCCCAAGAAATTGCGAATTTCGCTCATGTTTTTTGGGGTTTGCCACTTCAGCACTGCTTCTACCTTCGCTGGGTCGACTGAGATGCCAGCTCCCGAGACAATGTGTCCTATGAACGAGATCTGTTCCAGCCAAAACTCACACTTTGAGAACTTCGCGTACAGCTTGTGTTCTCGAAGCATCGTCAACACGGTCCTTAAATGCCCTTCGTACGCTTGATGGTTTGGAGAGTACACTAGAATGTCATCGATGAACACCACCACGCATCTATCCAGTAGGGGCCGAAAGATTCGGTGCATGAGATCCATGAACACCGCAGGCGCATTCGTCAACCCAAACGGCATGACAGTAAACTTGAAGTGTCCATGCCGGGTTCGAAATGCTGTCTTCGGCTTATCGGCATCTGCTACTCGTATTTGGTGGTAACCGGACCTCAGATCGATCTTGGAGAATACGCACGCCCCTTTCAACTGGTCAAAGAGATCGTCAATGCGTGGCAACGAGTACTTGTCCTTGACAGTGACTTGATTTAGCCCTCGGTAGTCGATACACATGCGAAGGCTTCCGTCTTTCTTTTTCACGAACAGCACGGGTGCTCCCCAAGGCGAACAGCTGGGCTGGATGTAACCTTTCTCCAGCAACTCTTGCAACTGGGTGTTTAACTCCTTCAATTCGGCCGGTGCCATACGATAAGGTGCTTTGGAAATTGGAGCAGCTCCAGGCACAAGCTCAATGGTGAACTCAATCTCCCGGGCAGGTGGAAGACCGGGAATTTCGTCAGGAAAAACATCTTCAAATTCAGAGACAACAGGGATGTCTGAGATAGTTGGGACCGCTGATCTCAGGTCGTGAATTTGACAAAGGTATGCAGGGTATCCTTTGCGCAACAGGGACAACGAGGGGTAGAGCGATAAGAAACGTATTTACCATGGTGGTCACAGATCAAAACTCGTGGAATACCGCAATCGATCCAGACATGATGACATGACAGCCAATCCATGCCGAGGATCGCATCGAACTCAGCCAGATCAAAAACCACCAGGTCGGCTCGACACTCCCTCCCCCCAATCGTTACTAGAAAAACTCGCAATATCTGCTCACAATCTCTGAGCTCTCCGGATGGTAAAAAGATTGGCATTTGGAAGGATTCTAAAGGTCCAAGATTATGCTTACGTACAAAGCTCGAGGCAATGAAAGAGCACGAAGCACCGGTATCGAAGAGTACCGAAGCGGAATGTGATGCGATAAGCATCGATCCTAAGGCATAAACATTAGCGGTCCTAAGCCTAGTTTCCTAAGAACGGAATAATGATGGAGTAAAGGAAATGAGTCAAATCGTACCCGCTAGGACATCGTCCCGGCGCTCAGCTTCTGCTCTTTCGATAACGTTCAGGCGGCCTCCCTGCCCTGCCTGGGGTGCCTTCCCTCATGCCATCGCATTTGTATTCTGTGCCTGCCCACTCTGAAGCTGAGGGCAGTCTCTCCTCAGATGGCCCACCTCTTGGCATTGCCAACAAGCTCTCGACTGTGGGTTTCTTTGAGGTGTATCTCGCGGCTGCCCTCCTCCGCCTCGTCCACGTCCTCCAGTTTGACCGCCTCTGCGTCCCGTAGATCCATCGGATCGTCCTCCGTCGAAGCGTTGACGGGTTCCTCCCGGAGGATCTTTTGCCTGGCGAAATTCTCTTTCTCTCTTCTTGCTTTGCCATACTCGGCGCTCGTCTGCCTTTCTCCTTTCCACGAACAGCGCCTGATCGAATACTGTGGAGAGTGACGATCGCTCAACAATCCCGAGTCCAACACTGATTTCGGGCTTTAGGCCTTCTGCGAACAGTTGGACTTTGTCCTTTTCTGTAGGAACCAACTCTGGGGCAACCCTCATTAGTTCAACAAACTTTTGGTGGTATTCCGTCACCGTCATATTGTCCGTTTGCGCCAGACTCAGGAATTCTCGCTTCTTGGCATTAATCATCTGAGGGGTATAAAAGTGGGTTCTTAATGCCTCTTTGAATTCTGTCCACCCAAATCCGGGTTGTGCTGTTAATGATGTCTCACTTGACTGCCACCAGTACAGCACAGCTTCATCCAGGAAGCGTGATGCTACCAGCACCTTGCAGTTCTCCGGGCATCCAATGTACTGGAAGATTTTGGTCATCTGGTAGACCCAGTTATCAAATTTAGAGGGTCAGCTCCTCCAGTGAACACCGGGGGTCGGTGGCGTGTGGCAAACTCAATGTAGTCCACGTGTGTCTGAGTTGGACGTGGTTGAGCAGCTACGGTAGGAGCCTGTGCAGCTTGCACCTGTTGCATGGCTTGAAACGCCACCATCATCTGCTGGAAGAAAATTGTCGGGTCAAATGCTGGCACTGCGCTTGGTTGTTGTTGTGGTTGGGGTGGTTGCTGCGGTTCTACGGTGGGTTCCTCAAGTTCCTTAGGCACTTCTTGGGGGACCCGCTCGCCTTCTGGCAAAACGTCTCGAGTCCTATCTTCCACACTGTCTCTCGCACGTTCGTCTACGCGGGGTTCGGGGTTTCTCCTAGGCCTACCCTGTCGGCCGGTTCCCACAGCTCTCCTAGGCGGCATTCTGATCTATCGGAAAGTTTAGTAAGCTACTATCTGTAGTTAGGGATTAGCACAACACAAGAATAACTCCCTGGAGTTTCCCCCAGTTCCTACCATGGGATTCATCATTCCATGGTCAGGATCGGGTTTGGCGCGACAAAAGTAACAATGCATTTCTATACTATATGCATGCCCCCACACACTCTCACCACTTATGTCTAACCGGTTTTTACATTATTGTTTATTTATTCTAGCTCTGATACCACTCTGTAACGCCCCGAAAATTTGAACCATTTTCGAGCACGTTACTGCCGTATTAGTTTGCCTAGACTGGTGGCCAGTCAGCCTAGACTCCCTAATACAAGACCGGGTATACAGACATCACAACAGAATTGATAATCAATAGTATTACATTACTTCAAGACATAAGTTTATCAGAGTTCAACAGCGTAGCCGGGCATAGCCCTGCATAAGTTTGACAAAATGATCATACTATCTCGACAATACTATCTGGCTAGACAAAATGCACCCTATGCTAGGTGTCGTTCTCTCGTATCCCATAACCCCAATTATGATGATGCCGCGCCTCCAGGAGTATCTAAAACAAACACAGACAAGGGGGTCAATACAACGTACTGAGCAAGAGAATACATGAGTGGGGAAAAGGGGTAATGTTAGTCATACATCATAATAACAAAAGCACATAATAGTAAATCATCACGCTGTCCCACACCAGCGCTTCAACCACAATGCAACATACACTTAACCTATATGCTCGTGCAATGCATGCCTAGGCCGGCACCTACCTATAACAGCCACCCGCACACGGCCAGGCGGAGGAATACAATGCCATGCACACGGCCAGGCATATAACGTAAACAGCCTCGCCACAGCCAAGTATATCGGCAATGCAATGTCATGCAATATGCCATGCAACATCAACATCATAATATCAATGCATCATGGAATATAATCTTTGTCAGGAATATAACAGCATTACGACAGTATATCGAGCATATAATCGAGGATTACATGTATGTACGAACATAGGAATAACATGTCAATTAACGGTGCAACGTATCAGATCCTAGATCATCTCCCTATGCACTGAGAATATCACATAAAGGAATAAATGACCGAAACGGAAACGACGGATAAAATCAGCACCGCAGACAGCAGCGCGCGGTTGGTACCGCGCAGTCCTCGTGGAGCGTGCCACCTGGACCGCGCGAGGTCCAAGTGAGCTGCGGTTGAGCTCACGCGGTTTATGAAAACCGCGGGCCTGGACCGTGGATGGTCCAGGGTTGCTGCATGCATGGTTTCTCCTACGTTTTAACTATGAAACGAATTCGAAACATATCAAAAATATTATAAACTCAATGTAAACCCTTGCCTTAACGACCACCCTTGAATCACGACGTCCCTCGATCGATACCCAAACCTCCAAGCTCGATACCTCCCGTACGCCCTCGTTTCTCACTCAAATGCTCTCAAACCTCACTACAGAAGAGATGAATTGAAGTGGAATTGGATGGTGAATGAAGGGAGGGGTATGAGGGTTTTTATAGGCTGCCATGGAGCCTTTAAGAACCTCCCCCGCCCACCATATCTGACCAGAACCGCGTCTGCCAGCTGTAGGAGGCGTGCGGCCCTGGTCCCGCGGTCGGCCGCCGACCGCGCGGCTTCTGGCGGCTGCCAGAACCTACTGGCCGCTGGGCTTGGGCTGGGGCTGGACTTTGGGCTTGGTTCGGGCTATCTTTGGTCATGGTTTGGTTTGGGAGTTTTGGGCTTTTACAGTATATGGTGAAACAAGGAGGTACTTTCACTTCTTTCAAGTTTTGAAGAAACAAGTTGGAGGAGGAGTTTCTTATAGTTTCAATTTGTTTTAGCTATTACTTTCTTCAGGTAAATTAGTCGACTTACTTCACAGTTTATGTTAGAATCAAGAATTATTGGGTTTAGATCAGTTTTAAATAAGATATGCCCATTTCAAAATGGTTATCACAATGTTAAGTGGTGGTTTTGCAAGCTAGATTTAGAGGTCTTAGAGACATCTTTTGTTTTTTATTCCTTTTGGTAAGTTGTAAAGCTTGGACTCTAGTTTTTGGAATATCTTTTAGATTCTAATTTGAGTTAGTATTGAATCTTGTAGCTTCGATTGAATTGGAAAAGTAAGGCTTCAAGTAAAGGTTCCTAACTCATTAAAACTTCCGGTCCGATTTTCTCACTTATTCATCATTATGCTCGAACCAGCGTTTTCCAGATGCATTGAGGCAGGAGACTAGGGTTTTGTCCACTTTGGCAAATTTTTCTGGACTAGTTATACTTTAAACAATGGGTTAAATTTGATGTAATTGTATTTTCCTTATTGAGTACTACTTTTGGAAGTTTTAAAGGATTTTACAGCATCATTTAGGGGCCCAACTTGGTATGACTTAGTATTGAGCGAGGGGCAGGACGAACGTTCTCAAGAAGGCATTTCAGCAATCGACTACAAACAACTTTCAAATGCTCGACCTTGTACGACTTGGAACCCTAAGATCATACAACTATCGTCGGCCTGATCGCGTCCGGGGTGACCTGCACATACTCGATCTGACAAAAAACCCAGATGGCATGTACAGCTCAACAATATCCTGGTACTGTACCCAGCCGGTCAAGAGGGTCCTCAGCATAGAAGAAGTCGGATCAGCACCTACAACAACCAGGTCACCTGGACCAATAATGTAACGCCCCCACGTCGCACAGTGGGTGCGCCACGCCGTATTGACTAACCTAGACTCGTGGCCAAGTAATCTAGGCTCGCCAATACAAGGCAGGTAAAACAAAATCACGTTGACACGTAAGCATATACGGTTCCAAATTCTGAAATTAAGTATTTTCGATTAAGGGAAGCGGTAATCACATAATTACATAATCCGATTCACATAGACAAGTTCAAACCAGCGGAAACGTATAATAAAATACAACACACAGCCACCGCCTACTAGCAGAAAAGAATCTATGATACAAAGCACTTAGACAGATAATCACCCCAACAAAACAACCGAAGGGAACTAACAACAATCCTCTCAACCCAAAACCCCGATCAAGCGTGCTGAACGATCTCACCTGAAAAAGGATAACACACGGGGGTCAGCCACCGCTGAGCAAGGGATCCCCCGCGTACAGCAACAAGCACCACAACAATATAATGGCAGTTCACACGGAAAGACAGAGCACAGTGACAGGATAGGATACAATATATAAAGCAATAAAGGAAACTACACCGGTAACCAACTCACCCAGCCCATACTAGGTGTTCGGTTAACAGTTTGAACAGTAATAAAGAAAGCGACACCGTTAACCAACTCACTCGTCCCATACCAAGCGTTCGGTTAACAGTTGTAAAGGAAGTAAAAGAGCGATGCAAGTGATGCGTGAAACCTAATGCACAACTAATGCAACCCTATTCGCACGACTACCTGGTGGGTACATTATTAGCCTTCCCATCTAGGCTCTTCCCATCGGGGCATCACACAACAACACATGGATCCATAATGCCTGCTCGTGCGACTAAACCTAGAGAGATCAACCCAAGTCATAGCCGAAGGTCCATGAGCCAATGGCTCACGGTGGGACACATTCGCAGCCCGCCCCACAGAGGCTCACGAGTCAACGACTCGCGGAGGGACACATTCTAAGCCCGCCCCACAGAGGCTCGCACCACAAACCTGCAAGAAAAACCAGAACACCACGAAACCGAACACAAGCCAACAAAAGTATAACCCGAGCTCAAAGATTCTAAGGAATATCCGCATAATCCCTAACCAAAAGCGACAACACCAAAGCAGCACTAGGTTATACTAAGGTAACCGACGAACCAATCGCACCGAAAGCACGACCCTATCAGACCGAGTCTGCCACCCGAGCGGTCCTGCTCGAGCGGTCCTGGAGGACCGCTTGTCGGACCGCTCGCCCGACAGAGTGTCTGATCCACGACCCGAGCGGTCCTTGTCGAGCGGTCCTGGAGGACCGCTCGTCAGGCAGAGCAGTCTGAAGAGTGGCTCGAGCGGTTTACCGAGCGGTCCTGGCGGACCGCTCGTCGGACCGCTCGTTGACCCGAAGGGGTCGAACCTCATTTGATCCTTTCGACTCCAGGAATGCAAGGTGCAAGAATTAATCCAAAACACTAAGTGGTTAGGGAGATACAATCCCATCTCTACCTCTATGAACCCAAAAACGACGTCGCGAAAAGGTTTCTAAGTCAAACAACGCACGAGCTACAGTTCTCTAGGTTCTAAGGCATCGGGACATTACAAATAAGCATAAATGAACACACAAATTACGAAGGGATGTAAAGAAAATGATTAACTACAGTAGCTCTAAACAAAATAATGTACTTCGGACACGGTCAACTGGTCTAGACGAGCACACAATGTCTGTAGGCACGCCTTCAATTTGTCCTCTGCTCGGGACCAATAACCGATCGTTCTCGATGGGGTCGAAAACATAGGAAGTATTCGTATATCTATGTATACAATAGGGTCAGACAACTAGCAAGACCCTGGGAATCTCCTCTGTTAGCCACCCCTAGCTGACGATAAAGATAAGCTAAGGTGACAGATCCACAGAAGTACACCCCAGCACCCTCCAACCTATCCTTCACCTCGTGCAGGCATTATGGTCTAATACGATTTCCACTTTTGTTGACAAATAAGGTGGAACCTAACATCATTCATACTTATGCTATGGCCTGAGTCTCCTCGTACCAATCCGACCCGCATAACCTGGTGATCGACTCCGTGTAAACTCCCCCACAAGACTAGTGATCAGATATCAACTCCTCCCTAGTCACCCCCATAACCTCCATGCAGGCAGTTTGCAGCTTAAGACCACTAAGGTCATCACAAATCATCTGCCCCTTCATTGCTACACGCAATATGTGCCACACATCATGCATCATGATGGTCATCTCACCAAATAACATGTGGATTGAGTTCGAATCGGGCTTTCATCGCTCAACGAACGCGCATACCAATGGAGTATCCACATGGCTGAACATGGTGGAATGGAGGTGCATCAACCCTGTCCCGTCAATCATTTGTTGTGTCTCCTCCGGCATCGTCATGTAGGACACTCCCAGCCTTTGAGAGACACTTGCTTTGTTCTGGTATCAATATGCCTCTCATCTCACCCAACCACATGCAAGAGGCTACGTGCCCAAGAAAATTGGGGATCACTGAATCATCATCAGGGCTACCAGGCATTGGACCCCGAACTATCCAGCTCTCATTACCAGGGGTCCTGGACCTTTTGCTTAATCCTAAATTTATAATATAATAACATCTAATAAGTTATTGTAATCCTAATATTTTAGAAAATATCAACTAATAGATGGAATTTTTTTTACCTAAAGTGGATACAGTACTCACGAAACAACCACTTTTACCCTTCCTGACCCGGCAAACAACGCTTGTGTCCAAACCCTTCGAAGTGGAGTCCTCTGAGTACGGTGGATCCATCCCTGCAAAATAAAGCTAATTCGACTGACGAAGGTGCACGTTCACGCCCTTTGTAGTAGTCTGCTTGTCCTTAGTAGTACGCTTTTGTTGCCTCTCAGTAGCTCTTTGCCTACGGACAGAAGCATCTACACTGTGTGTCCTCGTGTGCTGCGGTCTCGAGGTATTCCTTAGGTTCACCTACATGGCAGCAGAATCCAAAATTGATTTCCGAATCCTCCCCTCCTCATCCACTGCAATTATTCACAACTACTATTAATAATAACATTTCCATAAACTAAAATTTAAGTAAAATCTAACTAACATTGAATTAAATTTATTCACAAGTTTAATTAGAAACAAGTCTACAAATTGTTGGGCATTAATGAAATAGATTTTTAATGAAAAAAAAACAATGAGCATTATTTATAAATTAAAAAAAATTGTTGGGGGTGCCAGGAGATCGTGCCGCGGCCTAGCCAAGGTGTCCCCATATCATTATCTCATTTGGGGTGTTTTCTTCTATCTTTTGGACAAAAAATATACCTGAAGTTCCACAAAATCTTGCTGCGCTCATGCACTTGATTTGTCATGAGTTTAGATGTTATTTATTAAAAGGTAATGATTAATAAAATGAGCAATGAATAGTACTCCAGGGATTTAATTGATTTGACTTAAAAAAAATTGAACTGCCTAGCCTGCCGCATTATAAGGCCTGTACTTGTAGTTAGCCAACTGTACTGGTAGCTGTTTTCTGGGCCGGATCTTATTTATTTGGAATAGGCCTGGCCCCCTCAATCTGGGCCTAGTCTTTGGGCTTTTGCTCGATGTGGCTGGCCTGGTCAACCTGAAAATTTTTCCTATTTGAATTTTCCAGCATTGCGTCGGCCCGCGGCGGATTCGAAGTGTTCTTAATTTTTTTCTCACGTACAAAACGTAGCCTCTCTTTTAATCGCGTAGCCCCTCCCAATTACCAATTTACCCCTCATATTTAAAAAAATTACGAAAATGCCATTAAGTTAAAAAATTAAAAATATTCTGGCGTCG
>MAYD01768830.1:0-13562 GCA_001909325.1 Ruellia speciosa
AGCATTGCGGCTTCCTTCACGAGCTCCAGTCAATTTAAGCAGTGGATCATCTTTACCATGTTCTGACTCACTGATAGGCTTCACCTTCTGGATATATCAAAATGAATTTCCAACAAAACTACAACACTACTCGACAGAAACACCCAATACAACAAGCATTAAGAATTTTAGCATTGTTAATTCATTACCTGGAAAATTTTGCCAAGGGTCTTCAAAGCCCTTGCACGCATACGAAGTTCCTCTCTCTTTGCTTTGGGGTCTAGCAGAACCTAAAACATGAGGAACTCACCACCATCAACAAAACATATATATATATAATCAGAACAAAGCCAGAAAATGATAATAATAATAATAATAAATAAGTCATATATGCAACTCCACAACAACCATTTGGCAAACATGAGAGAGGGTGGTTTCTATGTCAGCCACATTGAGCTTCCATAGCGAATCGATCATTAACTTCTTATGTGATTGGATGTATTCCTCGAGCTCTGCCTCTGTGTAATTCCCTTCAGCATTGAGTTGTCGTTTCAGATCTTCTTGTAGCTGAATTAAAGCAATTGCACCTAAAACAACACTAGTTCAGTAGCACGAACTAATTAGCAATAATCACCATTTGACATTGGCATACATTTACCCTGTGATAAACCTAAAGGCGAAGAGCCTTGCCGACTTTTGCTTATGTGAGTGAACTAGGTTAACTTGCAAGCACAAGGATATACAATCTCAATGATAAGATTACAAAAATCCACCTATAAATACCAAGGGACACCATAGAATGATAGAAATAACTTGTTTCTTAACATCATAAAAGAAATTTTGTAAAGTCATATATCATAATGAGCCATGGTTTTGTTGAAAAAGTATCAAATACGTTCAATAACTTTCCCTATTTCGCAAATGGTCTTAATTAGTCTCATGGCCAATTAACTCACCTTAATTAAAAGGTTTGCTGATGTGATGTCAGATTAACTCAGACAAGCTAAATGGCCATGAGACTTATTATGAGAGAAATAGCCTAGTTATGACATGAGACTGACTGGGAAATGGACGATATATGGGACAATTTGCATAATAAGGACAAGGTATGAGACTTATTTTACAGTTTATCCTCGTTTTGTTAGGTACACTTGAGTGAACCTAGAACAAATTCCATATAGATTTAGGCCAGACTTAAGAGTTGGAACTCGGTTTGTTTACAGAGAGTTGAGCGCCAAAAGGGATTTCGTCAATTCCTAGGATTAGAAGTTAGTTCTTTTAATCAAACACTTAAAAATAGCTGCTAAAATCAAAATAAAGATGCTTTTTTGCATATTCCTGATACCTAATAAACAATAATCCCTCAGCGGCAGTTACTATGTGGCCCTCAGTAATAATATAAAGAGTATAGATTATGCATGACAATCACCATCACTATAAGTTTATTATAAACATAAGCATACCAGCAACACATATTCTACCAATAGGTGTGGTGTTACGTTAGGAAGCAACTTTTTAAGCAGTGAAAAATTTAGGGCCATAAAACGTAACCATCAATGTGTTGCACAAGGAGATATAGAAGTACTAGTTTATTCACAACAACAACAACAACAATAATAGATGCAATTCATTAAATTCCATATGGACTGTGTAATGCATCTAAAAGAATGCCCTTTATTTACTATGGCAAACCACAAAAAAAAATTTTAACAAACCAATGATATAAATCTAACCTGTTGCAGCGGTTACTTGAGATTTAATAAAATGCCCTTTATTTCTGAACCACTCCGCAACAAACGGCACACCCAAGTACATAACCTTCTTTCCAAGTTCTTTTGCTGCCTGCCTTGAATATATATAGCCAATGGTGTTCAACATATCAACACCATAAGCTGAGATAGAATATTTGATAAGAGAGGGGCATTATCCAAATGCGGCAATACTATGTTGTGGTAGAAACGTAGTGCTGTGAAGAAAGATGAATGCAGTAATTGCACTAGTAACAGAGGTAAGGACTATCAGTTATCTTGCAATCTAAGTAGAAACAAAGTTATGCCAACAAGCTATTTGTGGATAGCTTTTTGATTATTCCCAAACATTGCACTAAGAGAACATATCCCTTCGAACACAGCTGAACTTTGTATCATAGTTATCAGGAATTACAGCTACTTCATGGACATAATTTTGTGTACAGTCATTCTAGGAACTTTTAGGCATAAAAACACATGGGCAATGAAAATTTAATGAGATGAAAGGATGGCATATTACCGGCACTTGAAAGTCTCTTCACTTCAGCCTCGGCATGATGAATTAATTCTTCTTTATGCCCTTGGACATAGGGGTTGAGTCTGTCTTTGAGTATCCTAGCTAACTTCTCTTCCCTCTCTTTCTGGATACTCTACATTAACATGAACAGCATACCTCAGCAAAGAATAACGATACAATATCAAATATGATATATTAAGGATATCTTTGAACAGGATAAACCTACACACATTTGGTGAGTTGGCAAGGAACAATCATAAATGAATATAGTAGTAAGAACTCCCTCCAAAAGCTTGAGTCTTGTATACAAACCTTAAGTCTTCTAATCGTATCTTCCTATTTTATCATTTGTTTACTTTCATTCTCTAATATACATATCAAGTTAATTAAATCAACACTAACATAAAAGCTAGTTTGCTAAATAATTAAATATGTATATAAACAAGAATGAATCAGATATCTTACCCGCAATTTTTCTTGTAATTTTTTGGGATCAAATCCTTCAGGGGAAATATCCAATGAAGCCATAGACGCCATGGCAAGCTTGCCAATGTACTCCTCAAAAAGCTCACTTCCAAAAAGCATGGCAAAGATTGCAGCGGGATCGATAATTGATTCTCTGAAAGAATTTGCAGCAACAGGAAATATTTTTCACAATGGATGTTAACCTAAAAGGCTACAATTTCGTGACAATGTCACAACATAAGCTGAAATAAACTAACGTTTTAATTCCTGACTTTCCAAAAGCATCATAAGCTTGTCTTTGTGATGGATCACTTAGCACTTGGTAAGCCTCACCCAAAATCTGATATAAAAGAGAAATTATTTCATTGGAAATGCAAAAGACAAGAAGAGTTCAAGCCCAAATATGTCATAATGGGTAGCCCACTAATATTTTGTGCTAAGTTTAGATAGTATATATGGAACCTCCAATTGATTAATTATTGCTGGATTATTACTTGTCTTTAGCATTAGTGGTTCTAAATACAGCTTTCAAAATTGTAGGAGTAATAGTTATGCTTGTAGTAAAAGTTAAACCTCTTTTCTTTTCTTTTCTTTTTTTTCTGCAGTATGCCACACTACGAATTGCAAAGGCAGTTAAACCTCTTGTTTAAAATACCATATATATATATGGATATGTATATTTATTGGCTTACGGCTTTAGTTTCTTGTCGACCATAACCTCTTCTTAAGCCTAATTTTCACGTTCTATTTTGTTTTGTTGTAACATCTTAATAAAGAGGGCAACAATTCTTGTCTAAGTTGCAACTAAACACCAAAACAACATGCTAAATGGTATAAACAGAAAGTGTATAAGTCAACCTGAAATTTTTGTGCAGCCAAAGGGTCATTTGGGTTTTTATCGGGATGAACTTGCCTTGCCTGCAAAATCCCAACTAACCTATATCAAAAAAAGACAATACGACATAATTATTCATGGCGCATGGTGCACCGTGACACAAAGGTTGTCTGGACCCTTGGCACATACCATAGGGCGCACCATAAAAAAGTTGGTTCATGTATAAAAAATTATAAAATAAATGAGTAAACATAATAATTAAGCTAAAATATTCAAATTTAATACTGACACCCATAAAAGAGACTATAGCTACAAGCCTACAATTCTATTTCATTGAAATATTAAAACATTTCAAAACTAAAATTTAATAAAGAGATAAATGGAGCGTTCCCAAATAAAAATTTAAAAAACATTGAGGGCGACGGAGGCGGGCAGGGAGCAGTAAGGGTTTTGTCTTGGAAGCAAAAGCATGACTTTATATTTGCGGAGAAATAAACAGATTTGCAAAGGTATACATATACTAAAAGCACATTTCTAACTTTCTATCATTATAAAATTAAAGGGACAAAAAAAAAGAAAAACGAAAAGAATAGATCGAACGATTTCTTTTTGGCTCGCATGGTATAGTGGCGTGCACCAGAATGAAGGCATCCACCAAGCCATATCCTATGCCACCAAGGCTGCACCATGCATGATTTACATCTAGGGAATAAAATATTGCCATTCCCATAATATATAATGAAATCCTAAGCACTGTAAAATAAAATAAAATATTACTACAACAGATTGATAGTAACATTTAAAAAATTATGAATCCAAAAGGTTAGTGTTGCCAAAACACGAATTTTCTTCTCAAGGAATATCCAAGAGGATACAACGAATGATATCTGTATCTGGCTGGGATTTGAGCGGGTGGGGGACCTGGGCAAATACCTTGGGGTGCCACTTCTTAATGGGCGAATCACCAAGGATCTGTACCGGTTTGTTGTCGAGAAAGTCAAGAAGCGCCTCAATGGATGGGAAGCAAAACGACTATCAATGGCAGGTAGGGTCACCCTGGCACAGTCCGTTCTTCTGGCCATTCCTTACTACTTCATGTAGACGACATTGCTGCCGAAGGGCATTTGTGATGAAATCGAAAGAGTGGCACGACAATTTATTTGGGGATCCTCGGACAGTGGTCGGAAGCCGGCTTTGGTTAAGTGGGACTCACTTTGTCAACCGAGAAGCCATGGCGGCCTGGGATTGCACAGACTTCACCACCAAAACAAGTCGTTCATTATGAAGATTGGATTCGCTTTGGTTTCTCAACTGCAAAAACTTTGGGGGAGGATCCTTAGGCACAAATACAAACTGACGGATGGATGTCCACTGGATTTAAAAAGCAGTCAGGGTTCCCAGCTTTAGCGATCACTCGGGAAAGTTTGGCCAGATTTTAGAGACCATATCAGCTGGTCCGTTGGAAAAGGGGAAACCGTTCGCTTCTGGGATGATGTTTGGGTGCCGGATGTGGGTCTGTTGAGAATGCAATGCAAGCCACATGTTGTGATAAACCCAGAGATTAGGGTAGTGGAAGCCATCGGGATGGACGGGCAGTGGGACTGGAGGAAATTATCTGGATGGTTCGAGGACGATGTTGTGGAATCCATCGATGCGATCCCACCACCGTTTGTTGCAGCTGAACCTGACATGCCTGGTTGGAATTCTAAAGGTACAGGTAACTTTACCGTGTCCAGCGGCTATCACTTTCTTCAACACGAGAGTTGGGAAACCGAATCAAGGCAGTGGGAATTGGCGTGGAAATTCAAAGGACCGCGTCGAATACAGCAGTTCATCTGGCTTGTAATGAAGCAACGTCTGCTAACCAATGCGGAACGGTATAGAAGACAGATGGTGGACTCTCCCCGCTGTCGCATCTGCAATATAGAAGATGAAAATGTTTTGCATGTGTTGCGAGATTGTGAGGACACTAAGCAGGTCTGGCAGCATTTGGTTCCCACCTCGGAACAAGCCAGGTTTTTCACTTTATCTCTGAAGGATTGGATGTCTGGGAACCTCTTGAATACGTGGAACATACAAGGCAGAAATATGGATTGGAGCACCTGCTTCGGGGTCACCATCTGGAAGGCATGGGAAAGCCGGAATATCACCATATTCCAGGGGGTTCGGACTGAAGTCAAAGGCAGGATGGCACAATGTCTTGCAAGGGCCAGTCACATTTATGAGATCGTTGTGAAGAAGCAGAAGGAGCAGGATGCGAATGGCAGAATTCTGAGATGGAGACCACCACCTATCGACTGGACAAAAATCAACACGGATGGGGCGGTCTGTAGTGGGAGCAATCGCGCGAGGGCGGGGGAGTTGCAGGCGATTATAAGAGGCAATGGTTGTTTGGCTTCAATCGGGCGCTGGGAAGATGCCAGCCTCTTATGGCTGAGCTGTGGGCGGTTTGGGTTGCTATACAATTGGCTAGTGAACGGGGCTTAAGCCGCGTTATTATTGAAAGTGATTGTGCGCAAGCTATTAAGCTTTTAGAATGGGAACGGGGCCTGGCACATGGATTGGTGGGGCGAATACTTGGCATGAAAAGTCATTTCGACAACATCTTGTTTTGGTTCACACCACGAGAAGGGAATGCTTTGGCTGACGCCATGGCCAAATTAGTTGAGCCACAACTCTATGAGACGCGGGTCTTTCCACATGTGCCGGATTGTCTCCGGGACAAGCTTCTTGATGAATGCTCGAGTAATTAGTTTTCGTTGCTAGGCCTCGGGTGGTTTTCTTTTTCCAAAAAAAATTATGAATCCAATCTGAAAAACACAGTATCTAACATAACAATCAACTTTTCTTCAGAACCTTCTCTGTAAGCCTCCTAGAAGAATGTCAGGTATATGGTTTTTCAAACACCTAAAAGTACAGATGAGTTTTACATTTCAAGGACTCATATTAAAATTTTTTAGAAATAAAGTTTCAAATAAATCAACAAATTTACTATAATTGAGTACATAACACAAAATGAATCAGCTCAACAAATTTTTGTTATTGAACTCTATTTCATAACATGATTTTACTTTCGACTTGCCTCTTTCTTTTCCTCATTTCCATATGTTTTCACCTTCCCATTTGAATCAAACATAGGAGCAGGCATATAAGAGTGAAGAGAAAAGTAATAGTCAGGCTTCATTGTCCTGCTTCCTTTTCATTGAAAGTAAAAATATTTTCAATTCTCATGTTTTCTTACACAATGGCTGCACAAAATTAAGTTCGAAGAAGAGTCTTAGAGGGGCCTTCATGAACATACCTAATTACATCAATAAAGCGATTAATTAAACAAAAGGCAAAATAATTCTGTATTTTATTCATTGCCATCAAATGAACAAGTTATAGGTTATGTTGTAGTGGTTCACTGCCCTTCTAACTTAAATTATGTAAGGACATTGAAATAAGTATATATGGATTTAGTTTCACTTTAGTTTATTCTTGGAACATAAAAGCAACATCAGATTTTGCAACATAAACTATAAGTTAATCTCGATCTGCAGTTGTATGTCAGAGCCTTTCAGATTAATCCAACACTTCTTTTCTTTCAAATAAAAAAATCCAACACTTCTCCCTTTCTTGCAGTCTCGTACCCTATCCAACACCCTACATCCCCATGGCCATTGTCATTCTTTCACCCATGACCGTAAAGCATCTTCAATTGCCTCTCTACTGTTCAATGCCTCAATTTCATTTGTCCATTACACACATGATCATCTTCAATGGCCTCCATGGTATATATTATTCCCAATGCATATTCCCAAACATGTTAATAAAGTACACACAACTTCATCCCTCATTTCATAGCCTACTTACTCATCATTCAACTTCCCAACCCCAAAAACAATCAATTTATTTGCAACAATAATGTGGAGCATGTCAAAGAGTACACAAGGACTATGGTAGTATTAGAAGGGGGAAATGAAATTGAACAAAGACATGGTACATAAGGGAATTCAACAGCCAAATAATTGAAAGTACATTACCTATTGTTTCTTAGGAGTTGACATGGTGTAGCTAGGTTGATATAACATATACTAGTACCTTTTTCCAATGGATGGGCTTAGGATAAGCAAAATGTGAACAGATGCAAATGAACATTTAGGCAATTTCAAGCTACAATAGTTCGTCGAGCCCATTTAAGTGAACACAATTTTAGCATTTACCATAGATGAAACTAAAGATAGCACAATGTTGTACACATTGTCTGCAATTAGAAATGATGAACAAAAAATAATATGAAGAATTTTCACATTCCTAATGCCACTAGATAAATCAGGATAATAAAGTATCAAATTTTAGTTAGCTATGATACATGCGGTAATGTGTGTTCATGTCGACTAAGCTACTAAAATTGCATTATGTTAGCAGAACCCACTACATTTAACAACTAAATAACATGCAGATTAACGAAAAAATTGAGCTAGTTCATAACAGATTCAAAATCGGAACAAAAAAAGGAAGAAAGAAATCTTCCCAGAAACCCAATAAATAGTCTCAAAAACAAAATTTGATTGCAAACCCCACCTTAACATAATAGGCTTTCTTAATATCAGCCTCAGTGGCCGTGGGACTCACGCCCAACACGTCGTAGTATTCTGTCTCCTTCACCATTGATCCTAAAAGGGTTCTTCCCCTAGTGATTTACGTTTGACGGGCCACCAAAATTGAATCAGATTACAAGATTGCAGATTCGAAACTCCAGATTAAGCTGAATGTTACGATGAAATCTCCTTAATCAGCAACAATGAAAACACAACGCTGGAAATTAGTTAGACAAATGCCACAAAATTGGAAACATGAGATAAATAAAGAAAATTGCAGCAAATGCAATGAATGGTGGATGAATTTGGCATGAAATTTGTTTTGTTTCTGATGTACAAAGGAGAAGGCAACAAAAAATGATCATGCATTCCGATCGATCTACATTTGCATTTTTAACGCCTTGACATGGGTATCACATCACAAATACAGGTTTCATTTGAAAACTAAATCAACTTTTCCACATATATAATAACTTCTAGTGTGTATACAGTAATTCTTTTATTGAGTAAATTGTATAAGATTCATTCATATTTATTTACTCCTTTTGTATTTAATAATAAATAAATGGTAAGGGACTCGGGAGTTTAAAAAGTCATAACATAAGCTGTTTTTTTAATATGTCATTACCTAAATATAAATATGAGTGGAATGTTACAGATCACACGAAATAGTAAATGGTGGAATTTCAAAATTCATAATATAAGCTATTTTTTGGTATATTATTGATTAAATATCAATAGGAGTATGTCACTGCAAATTAGACTGGGAAATAAATGGGGAATGGTTTTATGGAATTTGAACCCCAATTTTAAGAGGCTTAGTTAGCCAATTTGACTAGTTTTAACCTAATTAAATCGGGTTGTACTAAATACAACTTTTCTACTAAGTGCAGCTTTTCAATTATCATTTTGTCATTGCCCTATATATATTTACAAAATTTTATTTTCATTCTTTTTATGAAAGTTTTTCAATCTTCTACTTGTTTCTCTCTAAATTTTTTCACTAAATCCTCTGGAAATTATGGCGGAGCAGAGGCCCGAAAGTGAAAAAAGCATTGTGGCACTTATCATGTGAAAAAACAAATTAAAATAGGGGTAGAAAACACCCCCGAGGCGATTTTGCCTCCGCGGCATCCTCAAGGGTCGTTTCTGCGGTAGCGTCTCGGCCCTCAACGAGACGCAATCGGCGGCCGTCCGAGCCCCCGTTGAGACCAAATCTTGCGCCGCGTGGTGAGGCGGCATTAGAGGCATAGATAGCCTCCCATCAAAACTCAGTTTGCCTCCCAAAGTTTGCCCCTAAAATTAAATCACCCCCAAACTATTAATTGAAATTAGTTTGCCACTAAAATCAAATAACCTCAAACTATTAATTGAATCAGTTTGCCCCCCAAACTTTGTCCCTAAAATTAAATCACACCCACAAACTTTCTTAATTACAGCCGACCACTTATCCGTCAACATTCAATCTGTTTGGCTGTTTGAGTAGGGGTAAATTAGTCATTCCACACATATTTTACTAATAGAAATGGGTCTAATTTTAAATAGATTTCATTCCTTAATTCGTTAGGGTTTTAGATTCTCCAATCTATCATTTTCTTCTAGCATTCTTCAATTAATAGTTTGGGGGGTGATTTAATTTTAGGGACAAAGTTTAAGAGGTAAACTGAGTTTTGATGGGAGGCAAACTGATTTAATTTATTTGCAACTACTTTCATGGAAAGTAATAATTCGCATTTGATTAAAATGGATATATTTGATCATTACACAACATAATATCTATGAAAAAAGAGCAATAAACACCGAAAACTAAAAATAAAGGAAAAAAAAGGGTAAAAAAGAGGCCTCTAGCGCCGCCTCACCACACGGCGCAAGATCTGGTCTCGACGAGGGCTCGGACGGCCGCCGATTACGTCTCGTCGAGGGCTGAGACGCTACCGCAAAAATGGCCCTCGAGGCTTCCTCGGAGGTGAAATTGATTCAATTAATAGTTTGGGGGCGATTGATTTTATGGGCAAAGTTTGGGGATGAAACTGATTCAATTAATAATCTGCGGGTGATTTGACTTCAGGGGCAAAGTTTGGGGGGCAAACTAAGTTTTGAACTAATATATTCATTGTATAATTGATTATTTAACACATGTATTAAAGTGCATTTTATAAATTAATTTACTAATAAATATATTCATATATAATTTGTTATATTTGACAAGTGCATTATATTTAATGGGTAGTGCTAAATGTAGCACACTTTTACTTCACGCGGCACTTGAAAAGAAGATTTTGCCCCTCATATTATATATAAATTTGAATTTGATTTAATCCGAGGTGATCGTCGATCGTGAGATCTGATCTCACCTCCCTTTTAAGCGAGGCGGCTGGCCGTTTGGCCTTACAGGGGAGGCCGGTCGCCTCCCATCTTTGAGAAATGGCCTTCCACATAAATTTTTTAAAAAAATTTTTTTGGATGTTTTATGTGATTTAGTCGATGTATATTGTCATTATGCATAGTTATGTCGTTTATTTATGTAATTTGCAACGATCTATGATAAATAGTAATCGTTTCACTTTAAAGCATGCTTAATTGATTATATATTCGATTACCCATTTCTTTGTGGTTAATTTTATGGTTATTTATTTGCTTCTCCATGTTATAGTACTTGATACGTTGTTTTTATTGTTTATGTAATTGTTTATTTTGTTTTGTTTTGTATTGAAGAGGGTATATTTGATACAAATTAATGTAATTTGAATATGTTGTTAGGGTGCAGAAGTTGAAGGGGAAGGCTCATGAGAGTAGAGCCTTTGAGGAGGGGGACGGAACCCGAGGGAGCGCAACGTTACGGGGTCAATGTACAGGTTGCACCAGGAGGAGCGTTTGCACGCACTGAAGGCGCAGATGGCTGCGGCACTGGGAGTTGACCAGGAGCAGGTGGACGAGGCGGTGAGGGTGAGGAGGACGAGGGCACGGAAGCGCCGACAGGAGTCGATGTGAGGGTGTCGGAGTACCCTGACGCATATAGCGAGGGTGAGGAAACTTCGACAGCGGGTGGCAGCGGGGGACAGGGCCCGCAGGCCAGCAGCGCTAGCTTACTGAGCACGACATCTACTTCACGTAATAGCGGAATTTTTTAATATTAGCCATATAGTCATTGAATTGTTAAGTATGAACAATACGATAACCTGATTTTTTCACAATCTAATCAGGGTGACGAGCAAGAAGAAGGCCACGCCAGAGGATTGGACTGTGAATGGGCCAGTGCCGGGCGGGCCCACAGATGGTGAGGTGATACCTAGCTTCAGGGGGCACGTGGCATCGCGGATATGGGATGGCGAGCCGCGGCGGTTCTGAAGTGCCAGAACTGTAGGGACACCCACATCAAGCTGCACGATGCATATGGGATGTTCCCGGAGGCACTACAGGGGGTGCTTGCTGAAACGGGGCTGGTGCACCTCCCGTCCATCATGTTCAGGGACATTGACGCTATATGCTTGTGTCGGCTTTTGTGGAGATGTGGCAGCCCAACACCAACACCTTCTACCTCCCATTCGGTGAGATGACGATTCTACTTCACGACATATGGTACATTCTCCGCTTGCCCATGGATGGCACGCAGGTCACCGCCAATCCTAGCATAGAAGACATGCAGACCACCTGCATGCAGTACTTTGGGATGACACAGAAGGACTTGTGTACGCATCACTATTCCGGTGGGGGGATACTTGTCCTTTCGGTGTTCCAGTATGTGGTGCACGACACGCCCGATGACATGAGGGCGATTGGGTGGTTGTGGGTTACGTTGGGGACCACCTTGTTCACGAACAATAGTGGGACTCGGGTTAGGCCGGCGTTGCTCGAAGAGATCAGGGGGGTGAGCAGGGTGGGGGATTTTTCGTGGGGTTCGGTGGTGCTCGCTTATCTGTATCGACATCTCGGTGTGGCGAGCAGGTTCGACTCAACGGGCATTGCAGGGTGCATGACGCTGCTCCAGGCTTGGATCTATGAGTACTTCCCAGCTTTTCGATCGAATCGGGATAGGTTGGTAGTGCCGCCCGATGGTGCCCGTGCTGTTGGTTGGTCGGCGAGGCAGGAGGATAAGTCAATACAGCGTCTCGCCTCTATCCACATACAGCTGGATCGCATGACTGCGGACGAGGTACGCATTCTTTTCGTTGATAATTTCGATTTAATTCGCATGGTCTATTAAATCACTTAATGGGTGTTGTTCCGCAAGTGACGTGGATGCCATATGGCGCGGACCCAGCTTCTCAGGTGCAGAGGACTCTGGCAGTCGGCTACATCCGGTACCGCAACATTATGGAGCCTTACACGCCCGGTCGTGCGCTCAGGCAGCTGGGGGGTATGTTCAAAGCATTCCGCCTGCCATCATTTCTCCTGACTATCATTGGCAACCTGCAGGGTTGAAGTCCTACCGGGTGGATCACTCCCTAAAGGCAGCCGAGGCGGCGTGGAGGATGTTCCAGGGTCAGTTCTCCCTCTTGCTGACAGAGCACGAGCCCATCATTGATGACCCATCCGTGACTGTCCTGGGTTACATGGATTGGTATAGGCGACACTCCCGTCCCCGCCTCCTCCCACATATTGATGAGTACGTGCGTCCATCATACTCACGGGCGAACAACGAATACATAAGTCGAAAGTTATTTTCAATTGAAGTTAAATTACTTTTTACTTATAAATTGATTGATGATCAATTGACTTATGTGTTATTTGTTTTTATTTTTTGTTTATTTGCAGTGGTATAGCCGCATGATTGGTGTTATGCGGGATATGATTGGGTAGGCAAAGATGCGTGACCCTGAGCTGGCGAGGCGGTATTGAGCGGAGTACGAGGCGATAGAGCGTGATTTGTAATATCCCGTATTACTAGACCGAATTAGAATTAATTAATAATTTTGACCGGAATAATTAATCGCATAATTATGGATTAATTTGAATTTTTGGAAAAAAAATTCAAATGGGGCTGTAATTAGTAAAATGGGGCTGTAATTAGTAACCAGATTGTGGTTATTGGTTATTGTCCTGTCTTTTTCTCCATTTGTCCTGTCTTTTACTCTATTGTTGTGTCTTTTAGTTTTATAAAATTAAAAGATGGGGCTATAATTAGTAACCAGATTTTGGTTATTGGTTACTATTTATGGTTATTGGTTATTGTTGTGTTCTTATTTGTTACTTTTAAGAAGTAACAAAAGCAAGACACACATACACTGGAGGTGTGTTTATTTGATTATTGGTTACTATTCATGGTTATTGGTTATTGTTGTGTTCTTGTTTGTTACTTTTAAGAAGTAACAAAAACAAGACACACACACACTGGAGGTGTGTTTATTTGGTTATTGGTTATTGTCGTGTATTTTACTCTATTGTCGTGTCTTTTAGTTTTGTTAAATTAAAAGACACGACACCAACAATAATTT